>JAOBRG010358772.1:0-12772 GCA_027574985.1 Umimayanthus nakama
TAAATATACTTGATATTGTTTACATGCTATGTTACTTGTGTTAGTTGTCCTGTCCAAGTGTACAATTTAAACTCGACGTGACAACCTATTTGCTTTCTTTAGGTGTTGCGTTGCTTGATGTTACTTGTTTCTCATAAAAAACATTAAATAGATAAATTGTTAAATTCATAGAGTTATCATAGGGTCCACTATGATCGATAGTTAATCTGGCAAATAAGTACGTTTGTTCGCAGAATTTGTATACATTTATTCAAATAAAATAAATTTGTTCACCATTTGCAAACAGTTATTTTTTGCAACTGCTTGGTTCACCGGCTCCAAAAACCAAAATTAGCAGCTTGATTCAACTTTAACAACAACAATAACAATAACAACAACAGCAATAATAATAGCAACAACTGCAATAACAATAACAACTTTATTTCACCACGTCACATGTACACAAGCTATACCAAAATAAAACAGCTTTTATATAACTTCATTCGCTGGTATGATTATAAGATTTGATAAGTTGCAGCAACTATAATCACAGTGGCATGTTGTTGTAACTGCATCTTTGTTTTTCTGCAGTCGTGTCTGGTTGTATTCTTCTCGAATGGTAGCATAAAGGAGAACAGTCGCAAATTCCTGGATGAACTAAGATTGCAGGTAAATTATTCTTGAAGACTTTGAATTGAAGTACAGCTATTCCAAGAATGGGCGAAATTGTGCATTGTTGAACACCACAACTGAAAGGAACGAATACATACATATTAGTTATTTCTTTAGAGCGTTTACATGTTTGATGACTGAAACAACCAACTGTCGGTTTGTATAGACCTTTTTTACGTAGCACTATACTGATTCATTTCTTGAGGTGAAATCCCATACTTTACTATAAGAGAACAAAAATATGTGTGGTTATTGCAGGTGTCAGTACCCCTTAAATAATCTCTTATAAAATTGTACACTGTAATGTAAAGTTTTAGGGGTAAATAAATAAATAAACTTGTTATATGAGCTTCAGCAGAAATTGACTTGCATTGATATGTTGGCAGACATTATTGTATTACGTTAAATAAGTACCGATGAAATCACAATTCATGAAGAACATTTACTTTACAGTCGACTTCATATTACTCGAACCTTCAGGGGAAATACAACAAGGTTCGAGTTATTCGAAGCTCGAGTTATCGAGGGTAAAATTATATAGAAAACGACCTGAAGGGAAATGAAAATTACTTCGAGATATTGGAGGTTTGAATTAGCGAGGGTTCGAGTTATCGGGACTCATCTGTAGTTTGAAGTATGGCAACAAACTATCAGATTTTAACGTGAATCTTTTCTTAATTCTTTGCGAAACTCGCGCATCATCCATTTTTTCATTCAAATCAGCTTCTCCCTTCTGAAATTCGAGTCACTCATTAAACATACGTCTTGCGAAAATTTTATTAGAGTTTGCGACTTTTGATTACGTATACGTTAGTATTACATTTGTGTGTGTAAAACAATAACTTCGTATATAGTGAGAGTTCTAATGAAGAGTCGCTTGTAAAACAAACAGGACGCGTGTGCCTTGGTTCAGAGTAAAGAGGTGAAAATGGGAGCCGGAGATGCCAACCGAGTGTTCCGATCCCAGGAATTTAGCACGGCAGCTGAACATGGTGAGTACTGGTCAGTACTGAGTGTTTTTATTGGCGAGTAATTGGAGTTATGTGGTTTGTTACTGAAGAAATGAGGAGATTGGGCTTGCTGGTGAGAAATCGAGGTCAAGAGGTTCGTTACTTTGGTAGTTTTTTGTTATTTTTGAAATTGAGGTAAAGTGAGTCCTTAGTGAGTAATTGAGTTCAGGTTGTTAATTAGTGAGAAATTCGGGTCAAGTGGTTCATTAGTGACTAACTGTAGTTCATTAATGAATAACTGTAGTTCATTAATGAATAATTAAGGTCGCGCGGTCCTTTAGTGAGTAATTGAGCTCAAAATTAACTAGTGGGTAATTAGTTGATTACTAACTAATGCCAAAGTAGCTAATTGATGCGTAACTACATGAACTACTACTGTTACTACAACTACTACTTTCGTATATAAAAACGAGGCAAAAATTTAGGGTGACAGCACGAGTGACTTGAATCAGTATTGAAAACGTGTAACCAGTTGATAACTCCGCTCTATCTTCTCCTATCCTTAAGGTCCAGTGATTGGTCTTGAGATTAACGGGGACAGTTGTATTGCCAAGTGTAAAGAGATGATATCGAGAGTATGCGGGGGCACGGACCGCACACAAGTTTACCTATCGCAGACAGAGGAGAGCGCTGCTCAGGATATCGACAACTTCTACAACTTTGTGGACATGGCAATGACGTGATGTACAATTACTTTAGAAACTATCTCAGCAAGTCTAAACAACAAACATTTTATTTTTTCATTCGTCGTAGAAAAAGCTTGCTATTACTCTATCATTTCCTTTCCTTTATTGCTTCTCTTTTCTTTAAATTTCCAGTACAACCACTTTTTTACTTGTTTTCTTTTTTCCTCTTCTTACGTGTTTTCGCATACTTTGATAAATGTTTCGAAACTAGGTCCCAGGTTTCTGCCTTTGTTGTGCTGCTTGACATCCAAGCTAGGAAGATTGACCGTCACTCAAACGTGTAGGATTGGGTCTTTGTGATCTGCTGGAGCCCATTCCCCATTATGACCAGATGAGTGAAACTAAAATTTCCCGGCTTGGTTATCGAGCAACAGTACAAGAGCAGAGAGCTGGACTATTTCTGAATTACGCTTCAATGCCCACAAACAATAGTTTCAACTTCAAACAATACAGCGATTGTATGTGAGGGGCAGTTGCCCCTTCACTCGACGCGAGTGTTAATTGTCACCGTAACGTAGTTCGGGAACAGCCTGTTAGTATCACCCGGCTAAAAACAAACCTGACTTTCCCAGAGCAGGTGTACATTCCTAAATGTAAGATTTTGTTTGCTGAGGAATTCTTTGGCAACAAAACAATTACTCCAGACTTGAAAAATGGAGAGAGATACATACGAGGCACTATCCCGTTTGTCCAAAAAGGGGATGGTGCCTGAGTGGGACTAACAGTCGATTGAGCAGGTTGAATTATTGTCCTTTTATGTGTTCTACCCATCTTTCTTTGTAAGAAAATCATTGTCAAAGTGATCCTTGGCTGCGTTAGAGCACCATAGTCCATATCGGCAGTTAGAACTTGATAGTTATGCCACATAGCTGGTACATGTAGTACCAAGTGATTGAAGTTAACCGTTTCTTGAACTCGAAGTCTTGAAATGCAACATAAGTTGGTTGCAGTCGGCTAGAAACAGTGTGAAGAAAAACGAGATTCGGTTCGAGATGGTGAGAGCTTCGAGATAACCGAGTTCGACACAGGGTAACAGGGGACTACAGTAGCAAACCATATATGTCTTGCACAAGTGTTTTGCAACTGAGGCTCCTTTAAAATCCTAAAATGTGCTCAACAAATTATAGCAAATTTTAGGCTCCGTTGCTTTGGACGTTTCGCAGCGATATTTGAGTACTCCTTAAGCGTAGAAGTGAAAACAAGTTTAGGCTGAAGTACCCATGAGTTAGAATGCTTCTCTGTAGTATTAAAAATGACTTTTATTTCGTAGAAGCATACAATACCTGTGCGGTTTTTTAATGTTTGTAACGTTTCTATTTCCGGTGTACGTTCACCTTGCTTCAACCACGCAATCACATGTACAGACCTGTTGATTTTCTTCGAGACACTTAGCATAGCCTATTTAGAAAAATGGGTTTTTAGTTAGCTAGATAAACTATCAATGAAAAGTAGTGCTTTGCCTGCCGAATCGTTTCTTTAATTTTGTATTTATCGAATAGTTGCATTTGTTGTTATGGTCGGTTGGTCTGTAAATATTACTAGTACTAGTCGGTCAATATACTTTCACATCTTTTGTTCTAACTTTGAGGTTCGGCGTTCTTCTGTTAAGCTGCAGCCAAAGTGCTGCAAATGCCGTAATATTGAAAAAAGCATGACAGCAACCTTAATGTTAATAACAAAAATAATAATAGTAATAATAATAATTATTATTATTATTATTACTATTATTATTATTATAACAATAAAATAATCATATTAATAACAGTAATAAAAGTTGCAATTATAATGGTACTAGTAGCCATAAAGTAGACAACCTTAGAAATCAGAAAACGAACGACGTTAGAGACATGCAAACATGGCGTCGAATTAGACCGACTAGTAGGGCGAAAGAGCCAAATGAAATTAGCTGCCTTACGTTGTAACTACTACGATACCGGAGGTATTAAGAAATACAGAAAAACAGCTACTTTACTTTGAATTTTGTTGATCTTGTAAAGCCGCCATTTTATGGCATTAGTCACTAGAAGTATCAATAAATTCAAAAGAAAAATAATTTCCAATTGTCATGTTTTTGCACACACAGTTTCAAATCTAACCTTAGTTGCATGGTTTAGTTTTTTTGGTTTGGTTTAGTTGGTTGGTTTGGTTTAGTTGGTTGGTTTAGTTTGGTTCGTTGGTTTGGTTTGGTTGGTTGGTTGAATGGTTGGTTTATTTGGTTTGGTTGGTTTAGTTTGGTTGGCTAGTTTAGTTTGGTTTGTTTAGCTTGGTTGGTGGTTGAATCGTTGGTTTCTTTGAATTGTTTAATTTAGTTTGGTTGGTTTGGTTTGGATGGTTTGTTGTAGCGCGACAAACAGTAAAACTTTACCGTTGAGACTGCGCTTGAAATTGTTGTCCGTGCACATGACCAACGATTAATGGATGCATACTGTAAGCGAGGATTCTTTATAAGTACTGTGGGGTTTTTTCAAAGAGGTCAATAGAGTACACTCATTTTTGTAAGAATATTTATTGTAGGGCGTCGAGGCTAAACAAAATCTCAAATTTAAAAAATGCTAAGAATAGGTTGATGGTGGAGCTACGTAGAGAACACTTGTTTACATACTGTGTTCAGTGGAGATATTTTTGTTAAACTGTAAAGCGATGCCTAATATACGTGCAGTTTTCCTGATGGTCGCTCCAAATATAGATAGACATAGGCTGCTATTTACTACTGTAAATAATCACTAAAAATCTAAATAGGGGAATGTGTCGTGATTGCGGTAAAATGAGACTTGAAAATCCACGAATCAGGTTGACGATTGATCCCCATGCAAGTGACCTCTCACTACCCTAAAATGAGTATTGTATGAGTTTCTTTTTATGGATAAAAACATTTCAGACAGTTTGGTGCCCATTATCGGTCAAGAACGGAGGCGCAAGTTGATTCGAGGCGTGAGCAAGATTTAAAACAAAAACTGAATATGCTCATTTAATCAAAGTTGTTTGGAAATGTCTCGACGAAAAAAATCTTAATGTGACAATTATTTATTGCTCATCTTCAAAACAGCTGTAAACGAGCAGCAGGATCGTGAATTGAAAAGACGTTTGTCAGATTATGATGGTTTCCATCACGTACGTTAACCAATTTGCAAATTTCTAAATTCTACACCACTTTACTTCAGAGAGTTGTTTTCTTTCAAGAAAGCGATCCGTCGAGATGTAGAACATTTGTTTGCCGTGTGAGTTAAAACCACTGGAAAAAACCCACCTTGTTTGCCAGTTTTAATAAATACTTGATAAAAACTTGTCTTATAATCAAACATTTGAGAGAAAAGACCATCTGGCAAATACATGCAACACTTGCATCATCAGGCGTAAAATTCACTTAAATTCTACAGAAATTAAGAGCAAGTCTCGAACGTTTCTCAGTAGACAGTAAAATCCTTGTTGTTTCCAATGAAGAATGTGCATTCAAAACAAAATTTCATGCCAGTCTTAGAAACTTGCACTCCGAAAATGTCTCGCAGGGCCCTCCTCTTTCCCTCACTTTTCAAAACTCTTGACCGACACTCCCCTAGGCAGCACTCGCAAATAATATACTATTGATACGCCCTCAGCTGAGCGGAAAAAGTAATATCCTCTATAAATAAAGAAGAATGAGTGTTCAATCATCCCTAATGAATCAAACAAATACTGCACATGACCGATGCATTTATAGTTGTGTCCATTGTTAAAAGAACTAAATATTTACTGCTATCGTGAGATCAGATCGGAAGATCCGATTTAACTGGGCTCACGTGCTGGGTTAGTTTTGTTGTAGTCAAAACTTAGGAAAAGGAAATTGGATATCATAATTCGTATTTGTTTATTTCATGTGTTTTCCTGTCTTTTTCGCAACAACTAATTTATAACCGCCCTTGAGCTTGCTTTTCATTTGTTTACCTCTTTTTTAAAAGATCTCACCGGCTTAGCTCTAGTCGGGTAGTATATATATACATGACAAAGAGGAAGAAGAAACAAATAAAATAAGTAAAATCTTAGAATCGTCTGATTTCCAACTGATGCCAGATCTCAGTTCCTTTTTAGCCATCAAACATGCAGCAAATGTTTCTTTGCGAAACGAATGCAAGCACTCTTTTATTCGCTTTGCCGTATTACCTTTCTTTTGCAAAACGTCACGTACTACAAATTACACGATGACATGACTATAACTTGTTTTTGTAAGAACGCATATAATTCAGAATTCGTGATCTCGAATGGAAAAATCTGATTTATAGATAAAACACTCCTTCACTCCACACTCTGCCTTGCAGCCCGATAACCTCGAGTTTATCAGCCGACAACATTTGAACTCAACCAATTTGGCCAATTTGCCTCAGGCATTGTTTATTTAAATATCTTGATGTTTAATGCCCCGATTCCTTATTTCACAGTTGGTTATTGTTACATCAAAACGCTGGCAAAATACATTTTTGACTATACCACTGGAAAGTCTTGAAGCATACTACCAGCTTGACTTGCCCGGTAAAGTGAAAGCCGTGGTTGCCACAACTGTTAATAACATGCCGGCGTTGCTTTCGTCAACAAAATTATAACTTGCATTATCAGTTCTAACTTAATGTGAGTATTGATTACAGACGGAAACTTTTTGTAAGCTCAAATTAGCACCATTCATTGCGTCAAGAAAAACTGATATTTCAAATTTTAAACGCAAACAACAGGACATGGGAAGTTTGAGCAATTCAAAATATTCACAGGAGGGGTTAGGGACTGAGGTTCGAGAGGGGGGGAGGCAGGAAACCAGCGATTTCAAACTCAAAGTTTTAGGACTTTTCAGTTGAGGAACGGACGGACGGACGAACAGACAAAGCAAAAAAGGCAGACAGACACAAGACACACAGACTGGAAACAAACAAATGAACTAACAAACAAAATTAGGATGAGACTGACAACAAACAGAGGACGCCAATCTCAAAGGCAAACTTACATCGTCATTTGAAATAAAAGGGTCAGCATTGTCTTTTACTGCTGTTCGTTGTAATATGCTTAGTTTGGTGACCGAGCCGGTCAAGATTTAAAATTCAAGCGTTACATGTTGACACAGTTTTTCCTTATCAACAGCATCTTATCCTTAGTAACAGCACGTTGACCCTAGCAACAGTATCTCAACCTTAATCTTGCATGGTAGTAACTCTCATCAATCCTTGCGTTGGTTGATTGAAAGCTTATCAGGCACCTGCGCAGCAGCTGCTTGATCCCCTGCCGAACCTCTCTGCTGACCAGACAGTAGATCAACGGATTGGCCGCCGAGTGGGCCGCTATAACGATGATGCACATATTATACAGCACCTGACTGTATCTATACCACACGAGTCTTGGATAGTACACAGTCAGTAAACGAAGCACGTTGAAAGGTAACATGGTGACAACAAAGACGAGCACCAGGGGGGTAAGAAACCGTTTTGCCTTTGCGTTCTGTTGAAACCTTGCACCCTGCTGCGTTCGTCCGACCGAGAGCTGAACTGAAGAACGAGATTCGGACGTCGATGATAAGGCCTGACGCTGGGCTCGTACGCTTTGCGTGATCCGCTTGCCGATCTTGCAGTAGGTCCAGCAAATTATGCCGAGCGGCAGGCAAAACCAGAAGACAGTCACCATGATGTTGTAGAAGTGGGCTGTCGGGTTTATGCTTTGCCTGGACTTAGGCCACAAAACGTAACATTGTTCGTACTTCGAAGAGTACTGTACGAACAGAAGCATAGGGAAGGCTATGACGAAAAATGAGAGAATCCAGATGCTTGTAAGACTAACAAGCAGAGCTTTCGTTGATGTTTGATGAATCTGGCTCGCACCTTTAATGATTCGATATCGTTCAATAGCGACTGCAGTGATTGACCATATGGAGACGCCGTAGAAAACTTCACACAGCGGGAATACATAGAGACAAGTAAACTCTCCCAGCAGCCAGCGAAGTGGAGACTGTTCTCGAGTTACTGCAAAGGGAAAAGTCAAAACCAAAACGCAAAGATCAGCTATGGCCAGATTCCTTACAAAGGTTTTGATTGCGGTGTTCATGTGCACGTGCGAGCGGCGACACGATAACACAAGACAAACTAAAACATTGCCGATAACGCCGAAAAACGCAATTGTAACCTCGAACAACAGTCGAAAACTCTTCAGACCCAGCGGTTCTTGCCAGTATTCCGGTAAATGAGGTGGCGATCTTGGAAATGAGTTGTTTGAAAAGTTGGAAACGTTGCTCATTTTGAGAGTTCTTAAATGAATTCTGTTTCTATGTCCACTGGCGGCTCCTGAACGCCAGATGTAGTTCAAACTTCAACTGCTTTTCTTTTCGCTTTCTACAGACTTCGATTTCGGTTTGTTTTGTTTTCCGCTAATGCACAAGCGTAATTACTGCAACTCTATAAGGAAGCATGAAAGCACTATCTTCTGCTGGCGCCTTAAGACTGGTTGTTTGTTTGTCCGATTACACAGATTTCCTTTGCTTTCTCGCACAGTGATCCCGGTCTTCAGGGCAACTGAAAATCAGGTCAATATGTTTTTCTGTTTAAAGTTAAGGAGTGACTGTGATTGGCTAGTTGTTAAAAGATCCTTAAATTTATTCCCTAGCTACGGTCTTTATGTGCGTACAGACGTGAGCCGCTATTGGGCTGTCTTGCTCGGACAAATTTGCTCAGTTCCGCCAAGCCATTGAGCTGAGCTAGCATAGTATACGCATGACAGGTAGAGTGAGTGATACTTTGTATAATGTTCTCAAACTCTGGCGATAAAGGAAAGCTGCCTTTTGATCAAAATATCAATCAATCAATCTGACTTAGAGTTTGTTTGGGCGTAGATTTTATCCTAGGTTCCTCTTTAGCATTATGACAGGTTTTCATCAAACCATAACCTTTATATTCAAAGCGATGCAACAGCATTTTATAAACAACCGTTTTTGGTTTTTAATTCCATCCGTACGTGCTTGATGTTATGACAAATATCAAAAAGCTTCGAATATATATCTAGTATTAAGTGTTTATAGTCTTTTTAAAGCAAGTCATATCATATTGCCGAGGGATATGATGCATTAGTGGTTGACAGAAACACCGGACTTCTTTGTTTAGCCTTGTTTTGTTTCGACGTTAAACGAAGCCGTAAATATATTAATTTAACTCTACAAGAACTACTTAGTCACAATTTCTAGTGCGAAAAATTTATTAACATAAGGACGCGACATATTACTTATTGTTCTGAAACTCTTTAAAAACGTGAAGTTAATTGTTGTCATAGCAAATGACCAGATGCTAATGACTTAGAATTTCAAGCTCTTGCCTCAGGTAGAAATGTACAAACATCTGTGCTGAAGCCTCTGACGATTGACAAACAAAAGTAATACAAGGAATACAACTGCACGAGCTTGCATTTTAGCTTTTTATTAAATCTCAACGCAACCAAAGAAAAAAGAAAGGTGTGTTTAAAAAAAGTAATGTTCTGTTTATGATAATGATGAAGTTCTCGTGACGTCGGTATCACTGATCAGTTGGCTCCATGGAGCATTATTGAGGATTTTGAACAGATTATCCGTTTATCTGTTCCAGCTCTCCTTTGTCGATACCTGATATCATTTTAACAAACCCAATCCAATGACGCAAAGTAGTCTGCACTTTTTCCTCCAACTCAAGTGCTATGATATTCGAAGACTTGGCGAAGACCCCCCACCAAACTTGCCCACAACTATTCAAATGCCAAGCAAATTGAACTTTTAAACACGCCCAGTATGGGTTGTCAAGACATGTTTAACGAGTTTTAACAATTCGTGCCTTCCCTTAGACTGCCGGCTTCTAATAGATGTTCTAAAGACTGAATTGCAACCATGTGGCGTTTATCAGCAAACTCTCAAGCTTTCCACGGTAAAGTAGATGCTGTACGTCATGTAATGACGTGGGTTTCAAGATGTCTGCATTATCAACACACATACGGCTACAATGGCTATAAATGTAACGTCTCTGCTCTAGAATTTTAAAACCTACCACCAAGCAACTAGTGTTGCAATTTGTTATTCGACTGTTCTTTCGCTTTTGCGTTCCTCTTTCGTGTGTATGTTTCAACTTCAGTAAGAAATCCCCTTGAGTTGGTATATGGCAATGGAGACACAAGTTTATTTTAAAGTTTCTTTTAAGAGTGTTGGTCTCGAAATTGATTTTTCAAACAGGTTTCGCTCGGACGCAAGAACAACACTCGAACTGGCAAATTGAGTTGATTTCTACAGTGTGCCAATTAACAGGAATTCGAGAAATCAAATACTTACTCGGCACGCAAGACGACTCGATAAAATCCATGTGCTAAAGTAACTTGGAGAGAACAAAGCTTGCTCTTTTAGTTTCTTATTAAAACAAATTGTTAACAATTATAACAATTAACTTTAACTTGATTAACAATTTTCTTTGAGCAATGACTCACAACTCTTAACAAAAACTTATGTATAAATCCAAAAGCATATACTGTGTTCTCGGCGTATTGTTGTGAGCCTGAACTGATAACCATTCTGAAACTTACTCAGGCTCTCCGATGGACCGAGAAGAGCGGAGGGGGAGTATAAATGTGTGATGAAGGTTTGAGGAGGATTTTGGGGGGGGGGGTAGAGAATTCCCGCGAATGGCGGTTTAGAGTTACAACCAGTAACTTTCGGATCAGCCTGGGCTGTTCTTAAATTTTTGGCGATTTCATCCGCTCAAATTGTTCTTTTTTTCTGGTAACTCCACTCGGAACAATAAAACGACGCGAGGTAATACATGTTTGCTATTGTTTCATACTGTTGTTCTGATGCGAAAAAGTTTGACACTGTCTATATATTGTCCGCGAACGTCACGAGGCTTGCTTATCACTCTTCTAGCGTTCGATGACCCAGCTAATTGCAACAGATCTTTTATACATTTGCATCTCATTCTGCGTACAAGAATTCAATACATTTTCTTAAGTTTTTCTGATCAAAATTTCAGCCTGGTGATTGTTCTTACTCTTAGCTTGTTCTTAATTTTTGGGCAAATCTCAGTCTGGGTGTTCTTATAAAGTTTGTTCTTATAAAGAAGAAAGCATGTACTTGACGCACCCTTTCTGGTCATAACTCGAAAGCTGAACTGGTATTTACTTTCTTATTCCGCCATTCGATCCTAATGTAATCCGCTTGCGTGAATCAATCCCACTATGCGTTCGTTAAGTAGTGTCCGCAATAAAAATAAGGCTTTACTAAATCTCATCTCAATGTCTGAGTCTAACTGTGACTGGACCACAGTAAAGATCTGCTGCAACAACAACAGCACATAGAAAGTTTTGCACATAGCTACATAAACCTGTAAACTGTAACAATATTGACACTTTCAAAATCCGCATTTCAAATTTTTCTCACTAATTGGCTGTAATCTCCATATCCTTGAATTTATAGCATAAGCTTGTTTATTTATTTATTTGTTCATTTATTTATTTATTTATTTATATATTTATTTATTTATTTATTTAATATCTTACTTTATTTACTTTACCGCTGACCCCCAGCAAGTAAGCCTCACATTGAGGGGTTGCTGTAACGGAAGATAGATAGATACATAGACCTTCGCTTCAGTTCTTCGGTGCCGCGTCTTGCGACGTGTGAACGACCGGCTTGACTTTGTGCAGCATTTTCACCTTGGGTGCAGATAAGTGGTAGGTGCAAAAGAAAGGAGCTACAACCACCAACTACCAAGCGCAGTTCCTCAAAGTTTTTGTTGACGGTAATCCAATCGTACAAACAACAAGCGCTAAGTTACTTGGAGTAACCATTAACTCTAATCTAACTTAGAACGATCACATCGAGGAGCTGGTTAAGAAAAGCTCTCGGAAACTCTATTTTTAGTACAACTGAAACGTGTTCAGATAAACCCTAAGGATCTTGTAGCTTACAACTGAACATGTATTAGATCACCGCTAGACTACGCATGCCCAGTTTCCACCATTAATTGCCAATTTATTTACAGACTGACCCAGAAAGGGTTCAGAAAACAGCCTTAGCTTGTAACCTCTCTGGTAAACCCTATGCCGAAGCACTTAGTATCACCGGATGAGTCTCGATCAGAGAACACCACAGTGCTCTTACAAAGAATCTGTTTCAGTTAATAGCTGATAATCTTGGAAGTAAGGCCCGGGTGAAACGTCGATCTTAGCATGCGTCGAACTAAATTACACTTCGGGTCGACCCAAATTAATTAAGTTCGACTTTTGAGTCAAACGTCGAACTTAATTCAGTCGAGTCGATCCTATACCGTTCTAATGGACTCCTCTAGTCGGTTAGATCGACTTAGTCGATCAAAACTCAATCAGTTGATCTTAATTCGCGGTAACAAATTGAGCAGGAGCCTGGGTACGAGAATTTTAGATTTAGTCTAATTCAGGAATTTAGCATATCATTATAAA
>JAOBRG010358783.1:0-12772 GCA_027574985.1 Umimayanthus nakama
GTGAAGAGTTTAATACCAGATTCAAGCAAATGAAGTTACTGAGGACATTTGGTATTTTTGTTAACTAAGTGTTACTTAATAACTTTTACCCATTCAAGCTGTAACAAAAACAATATAGAATTTGTGATCGCTCGGTAACTGACCTGACATTTGTCAACTGAAACTCGATTCGCTGCGGCCACGGTCGAACAATGCGAGAAAATTATTGCAAGCACTCATTTTGCCATACACTAACGTTTTTACAAAACACTTAAAACAAGCTTTTTAAAGAAATTTATCCGCTAGAATCAGCGAACAGCTCGCATAAGTACAACTGGCACCACGAAAACGAGTTCGACCAAAGTCGACCGACCATTAAGTCGGCCAGATTCGAGAACGAAGCCGGCCCCTGCAGAAACCAAGAGGGGCGTCCAAATGGCAGTCCACGAAAAAATCTTAAAATTTCTTGCCATATACAACACAGGGAGACCATCCAACTCCAGATTAGGATTGTGTTCTCCTACGTCGAACGCAAAATCGAAAAATGCAAATAGCAATAATATATTTAACCCTCTCTGTCCCAAACGCGCCATCTGGCGTACGTCTGAACTCTCCCAAACTGTATTAGTATTTTTCTTGTATTAAAACAAGTTGGGATAATTTTGTTTTCCATCTTAGGTAAATCGCTGTGTTTAATCATGTTCTTTATTCTCATCACCAAGTAACCCTTTTTTGTGCAGACTTGATAATAGTTCCCGCTGCCATTTTAGCATGCATACATACTTCAACATTAATCGCATGTTATCGAATCTCTTTCCTAAAACTGCCTCGGTGAAGTTAGCAAACAGTGGATTTACTACTAAAATGACACAGTGAAAATTCGCTCTCTCGAAGAAGTTGAATCAGCGCTAAAACTCAAAGAAATACACAATACTGTACTGACCGTGTCGCGAGGTTCCTCGTTTCCTTGGGGGATTTTGTGTATACATTTTTTTTTTGTTTTCACCGAAACGATACTGAAAAACGTATTTCAATTGTTCGTGGAAAACATAAGCACGAGTGCGATTTTTCTCAGTTCGTAACATATTAAGAAGGAAAATGCCTCAAATATTAAAATGATAAGTCTAGGACAAGCGCCAACAATCAAAATCAGAAACAGTCCGCCGCGGCAC
The DNA here is from genome assembly GCA_027574985.1 of Umimayanthus nakama. Taxonomy (NCBI): domain Eukaryota; kingdom Metazoa; phylum Cnidaria; class Anthozoa; order Zoantharia; family Parazoanthidae; genus Umimayanthus; species Umimayanthus nakama. The sequence goes on from JAOBRG010358783.1 coordinate 1,152, forward strand.
CACTTGCTACACTTGTGGCTGTCATAATTTTACATTTGGTTTTCAACAGAAAGTTAAAAGAAAAACATAAAGTATGAAAAAAATAATCGATGGACGAGTAGTTTTGTTATAGTCATTTGTTACAAACTGTTACTCGAAGATAAATAGTTCGCTTCACCAGTTATGGCACGTGTAGGTGCGATGAATTAGGCTGTTGGTTTTTATTCAAGAAAGATTCTTGTCAACCTTACAAACAAACGTTCATCATGTGCAAAATATTTGTATTGAAAATAACAACAAAGAAGCAGAATTTTTAAAAGCGTTCGGTTTGGTTTTAAGGTCTAGGAAAAAATTATCGTGTGTCATTAAATATTGATTCTCCAAATGTGAACTTAAGCTGTTTTCTCATCCTCTTCACTTTGTACTTAAAAGGAAGAGTTGTTCTACTTTGAAAGCAATTTTTTGGGGAAGTTTCTTCTCAAGCAACTCGAAGTCTTCTGATGAAAAGACAAGTAACGTCGATGTGATTGTTTCGGATCGTACGAGAAACAGAAATAATTTCATCGCTAAATAACTAAAGTACCAACCTTGAACACTTTTTGGTGGTCTTCCTTGTACAGACTTATCAAATAGAACATATGCCAGTAAAAGCAGCACCGCCAGTTGACGCATCTTTAGAGACTTGCAGTAAGAGTAAAAACTGTCGCTGGTGCAGTGAGACTTCTCACTCGATTACGCTTCAGTTCAAACCTAGAAAGGGTAGCACGTAATGTCTCGCAATGTCAACGTTTTTCCTTATTTTAAGTATTATGGGGTGCAATTTTACCCGCCAGAGATGACAGACGCTTTGTTCTGCCTTACGAACACGTATCGTTACTTCCTGAATACTTGTCTCGCCTGTATTGTAAAATAAGCAGGTTTTTTGGGCACCAGAAATGACATATATTCAGTTTTCCACTCTAGCTAGCTCCTTTCGCACATAAGCCAATCTTGAGTTTGAAGTACCAGTTCAGTCACGCTTGTATTCGTGGAGGAGACAGAATCAATTGTTTTGAACACTCGAATTTGTCCAAAGTAGTTACAACCTTAATCGACAACTTTTGGGGAAAACTGGAAGTTTTTGTGAGACTAAAAGGCGTGTAGGGACATCAAACTTAGGAGGAAGTGAACTCTAGACCAAATCTAAACTATATATAATGCTGCGACCTCTCTGGGGGATATTAATTAAATACCAAGCACTGGATATTGAAGTTTTGGTAATCTGGATGGTATAAATCCTATATACTGCAGTTCATTCAAATATGGAGACTGACAATTTTATCACGAAAATTTTTCACATAAAATGGCCGAAAACTCGACTCGGTAGAAAATACAATTCAGGACATTTTTATCCAGTGTTTGGTATTTAATAAAACAATTATTCCACTCACGATTGTTGGATATAAGTTTAGGATAGCCGATTTGGAGCTCCGCACCTCGTCTGCTATCTAAAAGCTCATATCCAACGCGCGTTCGTGGAATCATTTGTTACTGAAATGGCAGCGACATTGATAATGCTAAAAATTAATGTAGATGTGGCGCTGATGTTGTTTAGCTGGTACAGTAGTAAGTCCCGCGGACAGTTAGAGGGAGTGAGCTCCATTCAAGGACAGTGCAAGGAAAAAAGAAGATCTGAAGAGTTTATTTGCCTGAAAATTCGGGCGGGCGGGCTGACTATGGATGATTTTGTGAATGATGCAAGTATGTTGGTCAGCGGTAGCTAATCGGCCAAACTGAAAGGATTAGCATAGTACATGACGCTCAAAGGCAGAAAGGCAGTGAAAAATTAATGAAAATTCAGAAAAGAAATTTATTTGAAGTCGGTACTACTGTAGTTTGAACTGCAGACAAAATTGTTTCCAATGCTTCGATAAAGAAAATGCCTAAAAGGGGGAGGGGGTAGTTGAAAACGATAAAACTAGCAGTAACGACTCGTAAGTAAGGTGCTGCCGTGAACTTTCGCAATTTTCTAGGGTGGACTGCCTGAATTTTATTACTAATAATGAATATTTGACACCTTCCATACTTTGTTGTTTTCATCTGGTCCCCGTTTTAAAATCCGCCAAAAATTTATTCCCCAACGCTGGCCATTATTCCCCGTCATTAAGTGCAATTTGACTGAGTGAAAGGGCTGGAAGCATGCATGTCAATAATGTTTGACGAGTGGTTGGCCAGGTTTAATAATGGTGTAATCCCAAAAACTGACTTATGAATATGGTCAATATGGTAAAAGTTCACTCTTTGTCTATGCAAGGTCGGATAATCATCAACGCACGCATAGCCTTATTGTTTCCTGTTGTGCTACTTGTATTGTTTTGCAAAACATTGCTTATGTCTATTTTGCGATTGTGCACATTAGCTCCAGTTTCTCGAGTCGCCGTCACGGTACATGTGTTGTATTATGTGTGTTTTGAGGTAATTCAATTGCTAGTCCTACAATGCACTATAATCCGACATATAGTTCCGGACCTCTATTGGTCTAAACTGAAGCTCTCAAACATGGACTGTTAAAAGTGCCGAGCCATGCAGTTACACCATCAATTCTCCATTTGCTATCAACTTTGAGGTTCAGTGTTTTGGCTCATCGTACAGAAAAAATAGAAACTTTAAAGGGAGTTTTGCAAAGGGATTTGAGAGAAAAAGAATCAAAATTGTTAAAAGTGCGTAAATTCAGGTTGAATAGAATCAAAATCGGTGCAAAATGCGTGGATTCTAAGGATATTTTGGTAATAAGAGCAAAACAAAAGTAAAATGCAGCTGCGGGACTTGAACGCAAATTGCTAGACTAGAGTTGTATCTCTCCGAAAAGCGTTTGCTTGGCTATAGGTTCTCTTCGGTGCGATATGCTACAATGTGTCAAGTGTTTTGCCGAAGCAAGAAAAATTAGAGGAGACGATTTCCCACGGGCATCGATGGAGGCTGAGCTAACAATTTTGTCGTATTAAGGACAGTAATCTGTATAATTATTTTGTCATTAATCGTTCTTCTAACAATGCTGCAGGATGTAAATAGATAAACATAATATTTTCAATGTAAATAAATCATAACTTTAACAAACTGTTAGCTCAGCCTCCATCGACGCCCGTGGGAAATCGTCTCCCAAAAATTAGTTCTTATTGGACTGAGTGGAATGCAGTTTTGTCTGAAATGGTGCGTGTGACTTCAAAATCAAACGAGCGGTTTGCGAGTTTGATTTAAAGTCACAACTATGATTTCAGACCAAAATTACACAACACGAAGCTTAATTACCATTAACTTATATTAATTTTAAAGATCAGTATTGCTTTTTAGTTAGTGGTTGAACACATTGACTGTTTCAGTTGTTTTTTACTTTGCGATTGGTTGTTCCAAGTAGCAGTGGCGGATTTAGGGGAGGGGCCCGGGTTCCCCCATTTTTGACGGAATTTTTGTAAATTATTTATAAGAAAACAACTAAAATGAGCATTCAGAAGCCGTTTTAACGGATTTTGGGCCGCCTGTTTCTAGAATTTTATAGCTTTTGGCCAACTGAGCCCCATCTTTCGGAAATTTCTGGATCCGCTCCTGAGTAGTACGATTAACCAGGGCGCAATACGATTAACTATGTAATCATTGCTATTGCGGAACCATTCAAAATGCAGGGATCACCAGAGATTTCAAAAGGGTTGTAATTAAGAAATTAAGAAGACCATTCATGTCTGTATTTTATTTTCTTATGTAACACACTCTTGAACTTGCTGTAATCTTTTTAACCAATCCGGACCAACGTTCTCTTCGCACCATTGGTACGTCCCAGTTCGTGCCCAGCTGGTTTGTTTCGGTAGAAACCACCTTGCCACTACCTCAACATCGAGCAAAATACCAAACTCAACAGTAAACCAACTAAGGCCCTGTTTACATGGAGAAAGGTAGCCCGCCTGTCCGAGATATCTCGTCTTGGCGGGTGCCGAGATATCTTATGTTTACATGCAAAACTGCCAGCTCGCTCGACCGGGCCAGCCATACGTCGCGCCGACGCTTGGCAGTAGTTCGAAGCTAAAAATAGCTAAAGCTAGCTCGCTTCACCGAGATAACTCGGGTGTCAAGCGTTTACATGGTAGAAACGTAACTCGACTAGGCGGGTGCCCCCGGTCAGGAGCCTGGGCACCCGGCTTGTAGGGATATCTCGGTTCACATGTACACGCAGCGTCAAGACTGAATAGAGAAGGGGCACCCGCAAAGCCGAGATGTTTCGGTCACGCGGGCTATCTTTCTCCATGTAAACAGGGCCTAAGTTGAAAAACCATCTTTATTACTCCAGATCTACTTTGTTGTCCAGACCTGCTTTGCTTGTCTATCCGGGGATTTCACTGAAAAAGAACATTACACTCAATCGTTAGGCTACGTAGTTGATCACATATAGGCAAAAGGCTAAAGCTTTGACATAATTTTCGAGATTATACTTAAGAATGTGCAATATTAATTATCACCGTCGTATTTTAAAGAAACATGCTAATTTAGCTTAAGGACCTGTCACTATCTGATTTATGGCCAGAGAGGGGGGTGGGAGGGGCTGAAAAGAAAATATTTGGAAACTAAAAGAACACCACATTATTTTAGGTCGGTTTAAGAAAAGTTCTTTAAATTACAGCTAGAGTCTATAAGTAATACTTGTGTTTGCCGTAATTTCATTGGTGAAGTTAAAGATTTATTTGATCTAAAAAAAGTGTCAAAAGTTTATTGTGTTCCTCAATGTTTTCTGTTCAGCCTCCACCCAATCGTTAATGATGAGCGCTCTCTCAGACCAGATTCCTTTGTATCAACAAAAAGTAGAACCAGGGCTTAGCCAGACTTTAGCTTTGGGTTTTGGAATGGCTTTAGGGGTTCGTTTGTGCATTTGTTTTCGTTGTTAAGGAGCTGTTCCAAAAGATGCGACTACTGATCAGACCAGTATAACTGATTTTTAGTCGAAAGGCCCCGACATACGGTGTGTCATTGTTGTGTTTGGTGTCTCAACTTCTGCAAATGTTGCTTGCAATGCAACAGAAGTCAGGAGTCGGATTCAGCCTATTTTTGCAGTATCTCTCGCAATATTGCACGCAATAAATTCCATTGAAAGTGTTGCTAACTACAGTAGCAGTCATGTCAATTTAAGCGGTACCTAGGCATTGTTGTTAGGTAATTTCCTAAGAACAGAGGACCTGTTCGGAATCACTATTAGTGTGATAAATATATAGTAGTAAGGATGATAGTGATGGTGGTGGTGATAGTATTAATACAACATATGAGAATGAAATAATACATGATTTGATATATGATATATGATACGACATGACCTATAGACCATTAATTGTTTTTTGTAGATGGTGTATGGATCGTTACTTGACTTCTGCTGGTTGGGCAAGTCCCAAATAGGTTTCATGTATACAGCGGTTGCTGTATGTGGATTTATAATTTTTAAAGAAATATTTGAAACGTACATAAACTCGGGAAAAGAGTCTGAGGCCCAAATGGGGTTTAAACCCATGGTTTTACAAACACAGGGCGGACGCTCTACCGACTGAGCTGCAAGGAATCTGAAGAGAGCTTGGGGTTGTAGCTCAGTAGGTAGAGCGTCCGCCCGTTGTTCGGAAGGACATTGGTTCCGGCAAACTGCACTTAGGACTCGGATTTTTTCCGATTTTGTTTCAAGTATTTCTTTTCCGCTGCATAAATGATTATTAAAAATTTGTTACACTAGAGCCTAGTTTCCTTATGGTCGCTCACGTTCGCTGGATCGCTGGAATCACTGAAGCGTTGTATTGCTGACTATCGCTTGAAAGCTGAAAAGTGTTTCTATATAATCGCTGTCGATTGCCAGGATGATCAACTTTTTTCTTCCTTCACTCGTCCATAGGTTAAGTAAGTTCTGAGTTTTGCTTGTCCATAAACAATTTTCACTTGGCCGAAGAAAACACTTGCGCACATCTTTTGAAAAAATCATGTCACAGTATTGCATTTACCTGTCGAAGGCTCATACACCAACTAAACTAGTAGTAATCAAAGATTAGTAAAGTGTTTTCGATTGCACGTAGTTGTGTGATGCTCATGGTTGCCACCAGTGCTACGATGGAACACTGAGAACCCAAGACTGAGACAACTGGCTGAATTCAGATTTCAGGGTTCTTGGGCGTAAAATTTTTTAGTGTTGTTGCGTTGTCCAATGAGAACCCTAGTGCCAGTCTTAGAAACATTTGCCACAGACCAGGTGACATGGACACTTTGTCCTCCCTCACCATAACGAGGTATTTGCCAGTTCTCAAAAGCGGCTGGCATCGAGCTGTTACCCGCGGGACCTAACAGGCACGCTTAACGTCTGTTGTAGTTGATTAAGTAATAAATACAACTTCAAATGACGAAATCTTGTTGAATGCGAAAAAGTCAATGTCATTTTCTCGGGTTCTTTTTACTTTTAACGTAATTTTCGTATGAATGAGAACTGAGTCTTCACTGACATACACTTTGTCTTCTAAAAACAAATAACCAAAAGCAAGTTTGCAAAACGACTTAGAACTTATAAATTGTTTGAAATATTGTGATTTTTAAAATTAACCATATAGTTTCAGTGCGTAGATCAATGTGCAAGACAGTTTCAGTTCGCTAAATGTTGCATAACTTATAAAACCGCAAAAAAAGACGTGATTGCTGCGTGTATTTTCTAATAAAATAAAATAAAGCATGGGTATATTTATAAACTACTGTAACTGGGTACTGTAACCTGGAATACCATTACATCAGAACGAACGTTAAATCCAACACAACACTGGTGGTGCCAAGATTTGCAGTTGTTGCACTCAATCCAGCAGAAACATGTTACATCAAATTTTGTTACAAAAGGCCACAATCGGAAGCATAATACATCCAATCGCGTGCGAATCCGAAATCTGCAACTGCATGTACTTATGGGAAATTTTCAAGATGGCGGCATCTAGGTTACGGGCTTCTCTGAGGTGTTTTGTCAAATTTCCCCACCCAGGGCGTTTTGTCAAATTACTTTTAATTCCCCACCCTTGGGAATAGGCGTTTTGTCAAATCCCCTTGGAATGCCCGCCCCCCCACCCTCGGGCTTAACATTGACTGGTGCATAATGACCAGCGAACTTCGAACAAACACCTGACATCTTGACGATTATCGAGAATAAACTTTGATTTTAATGTCATTATTACTAAAAACATCATGTTTGTGTAACAAGTAAAACCAACAAAATAGTTAAAACATTAAAAGACGGTAACACTTAGGAATATTTATAAGCTAGGGAAAGTAGAAGCTGAGAGTTGAGGATTTTTTATTAGGTGAAGGTATTAATTATAATATAAAATGTCACTCACCGCTGGCTAGAAAGAATACACTAACTTTGTTTCATGTGTAAAAGACAAGACGTTTGTAATATTTGCTAATTAAGGAAGAGCAGAAAAGTAGATGATTTTATATTAACTTAAATATATACTTTAAATTATGAAATATCACTCACAACTGGCTAGCTAGAGGTATCTGAATATACAAAATTTGCCGGTTCCTGTATAAAAGACGATAACACATTTAGAATAATCTTAAACTAAAGAAGAGCAGAAAAGAAGATGTTTTTATATTAATTTAAACATAATTTGTATTATGAAATATCATTCACTGCTGGCTAGATAGAATATAAAAAAGTTTTTTACCTGTGGAAAATATAGAGCATCACTCACCGCTGACACCTGGAGAGAATACACAAAGTTTGTTTCCTGTTTCCCGGTACAGTCTCCGACCGTCTGGCCAGTACACGGCTGGTATTGGCCGTCCAAACACGTGGTTGAAACCCCGCTTCTGTAGTAGGTGTTGGTGGCCTGGGCACCCGACCAGCATTCCCCTAACAAGGTTATATAGTCTCTTTTAAATACGATGATGATAACACTAATAATAACAATAATAATAATAATAATTAAGCTCTCTATTGATAACAATATTGGCACAACTTTTGTGTTATTATTATTATTTATGTTATTATTATTATTATTATTATTATTATTATCAGTATTATAATTAAAATCATTATTATTATAACAATTATAATTTTAATAATACTGCTGACAATGAAGATGATTAGAACATTCTTTATATTTGAGACGAAAACTCTATAAAAGCTTTTTAACAAAACTAATGCACCAGTCATTTGACCCCCCCCCCCCACACACACACACACACCTTGGGATAGCGGGGACATTCACTTTTTCTTGGTGTGAAACTAAGTGAAGTTACCGGTCCCCGGGTCCAAATTTCATAGTGAACAGCCCCGCTCCCGGGGATATACTTTTTTTGCTAGTACAAGAGCTCTATAAAATCTCAGTATTAAAGAAACCTTATCAACGAAACTTTATTTTTATAAAACAACAAAACAGTGTCATTGATCCACAAACATCAAGTTTTTCAGTTCTCTTAAAAGCACACAGCTCTTTCAGTAGCCACTGCCTTGAACTGGCATCTTCAAGTATCCACGAGCTTCTGTTGCTTCTGTCTCTCCTTGTGCAATAATTTATGTCAAGTCAAGGTCTCAAAATAAACTACCATTGTGCCGCGAAAACTTTGGTCATTACCCCGCTCATTCCCCGGTTAAGTCCCCGCCTCAAGGGGCAAGGAAATGAAACAGTAGTGAAGTCCCCGCACCCCAGGGCCATAAAAGATGGTGAGAATTGGGTGAACATCCCCGCCTATCCCCGAGGTGGGAGAGGGAGGGGGGGGGGTTTCAAATGACTGGTGCATAACGGCCATCGGAGACCATTCTTTAGTTTGGGTACTTTCATGACATTTTGCACAGTAGAATCCTTTTTTCTAGAGGGCTTTCGTAGTTCCAGTGAAAACCCCTTTACCCTGCCTCAGTGAATTTTTTTTTCATTGACAAGTGAAGAGATATTCTGAAACACTTATTGCTATACATAGAAAAAACATGATTTGAAAATGATCATAAATTGAAGGGGATGATATAAGAGTAATATGTCTTAATATTTAGTAAAAGCTTTTAGTGTAGTCCATCAGTTTCTTTGAAACAAAACCAAACTGAGACAGCTATAGACGTACCGTAGTTTTGAACGCCAAAGTGAGAATACCCCCGAGATCTTGCCGCTTCTGCACACCTGCACACAAATTGGGATAGGTATGTGGCGAAATTCACCCAGTCAATCGTTACACCGCTGTACATCTTTGAGCCAGGATCGCGGTCCGTTAGCAAAAGTACTGGCATGGATCGAGGGGTTTTCATATCGTCCTTAAAACAGCCAACTTTGTGATACTTTATCTTACATTTTCCTGTCGATAAAAGCAGCCAACAAAGTTTTCTATGCAAAACGTTGTCGTGTTACAAATATATGTTACGTACCTTTTCTTCTCCAGCGAGTGCTTTAAAAACATCAGTTTGAATTGGCATTTTATATAAATTTTAAGATTGTGTTTGTAAACTCTTCAAAGGAAACTTTAAATACACACAAAATGACGTAAACATATTTACCACTGTTAAGTATATTTAGATTAGGTACTTATTGTTACACCGTATAAGCGCCTTATAATTAAGCATTATGATTATGATTTCTTTAAGACTATTATTGTTCTTGATATTATTGTTGCTATTATTATTATTATAATTATTATTATTGTTGTTATTATTATTAATATTATTACTATTATTATTATTATTGTTACGATTACAATGACTTTCATAAATGTACTATAAGACAAAAGGTCTCCACAAGTAGACGGTAACTTTAACTGACAACTACACAAATCTTCGCTGTAAAATAACAAAATATTTCAGAATATTGGGAACCTCCCTTACCGAATTTGAGTTTTCAGCGCATGATTAAAAATACAAAAATGGTGCGTTTGTTAAAGACAGTAGAAGTGAAGACAGTTTATTAAGTGAAACACATTTTAAACGTAGTAGTATGTTTCCCTTGCCACCACCCCGAGATTTATCTACAGACTGGATTCAAATGGTGTTTGTTATTCACTTATATCAGTGTAAAGTAGTCTAAAAGTTTAGGGAGTTGGGGGCACGGGATTCACAGCCCGCCTAGGGGCTAATCAACCAGTCTTTGGATAGTTATAGGTTCCGATCCCTTGAGATAGTGTTTCAGGAGATAAGATCAACGGTTTGCAAGCAATCTAAATTTTGCAAAGATCGAACAAACTTTCACCTTTACAAGACGCCGTGAGGATATTTCCCAATTGAGTTTGTAGGTCTCCAAAGTCATTGACTTGGAATACGCTGCTGCTGTCACCGAGGGCAATTGTTGTCAGTTCTGTCTTGTCTACATCCGGGCCTACGCCCACCGCTATGGTGATGACATTCTTTTTCTATAAGACAAAAAAGACAATGTACAGTGGAACCCCATGAATACAGTCACTAGTCAGTCATTAAATCTTGGCCTTAATGTATAAGTGAGGTGGCCTCATAAACGCGGCAAGGTCAAGTTTTATAGCTGGTCTGTTTTATTTAATAGGGATCGTATTTTCTGAACATGTAAAGGAAATGGCTGTCATTTACTGAGTATGGTGCTCAGCGGAAGCACAGACTATAGGACACGTGCTCCCTTCTAGGCATGGCTTCCTTTGTAGGGGAGGAGCTGACAGTCCACAACACCGGCATTAGCCCACTCTTATCGACAAGAATGTGGGTTGTTTTAAATGCCACGGTAGAACGCTGAGAGACTAGACCAACGGCTTAACGTCCCCGTCCACGGACGGTGTGGCGAAAGAAGGCCGCCCAAAGTTCAACCCTCGACCAGGCGGGTGATTGAACCCAGACCTTCTGGATGGCGGTCAGAGATCTTACCAACTGTGCCAACTTCCTACACTGACACGACATTTTATATTAGAAACTTCCATTTAGAAAAGAACGTACTCTTTTTACAAGATTTTTATTATTTTTTGAGAGTATTTTAAACAAAAACCAGAGAGGCGTAGTAACGTGAAATTGAAACTAGGGGAGGGGGGGGTAGGCATATTCGCCCCTTTCCCCCGATTCTGACGGCCCTGATTCTCATATCAGCTAACTACTGCTACTCGCCTTCAAAGGCTCCAGAACAGCTGCGTACGGTTCACTAAGTTGTGGGTTGGTCCGCCCGTCGGTAATCACGACCAGCACGTTTGGTTGGGCTGGCCTGTCTCCAGCCGGGACAGTGAACAGCTGGCTGTCTGCCAGCCTTAGAGCTTTATCAGTTCGCGTGCCTGACCCGATCCAGGGAAGACCTAGTATTTTAGCCTGTAGTGATACAGAACAAGTGCACGGAGTTATGTATAAGTCGTTTACTGCTGTTATTTCCCTGTGGCAGGCTTGACTTAGATGCGGGGTTGGTAAAACAAATCTGACGATTTTATGTATTGGAATTTTGAAATAAATGAGAACCTTCTTAGATGTATTGATAATACCATAATACAAATGTATAACGCTCTGAAAATAAGTACCCACATAATTTTAATAACTGTTCTTAAATTGCTTACGCATAATGAATATCTGCATGTTTATTTTGTAAACTGCTTATTCATCGAGAGTCAGATCAACCTCGTTCCCAGTCTCTTTCCTCTCCCGAGAGAAAGACCCTGGTTGGGTCTGGTCACGTGCCACCCAGATTCTA
>JAOBRG010358794.1:0-43041 GCA_027574985.1 Umimayanthus nakama
GGGCAGTGATATGATTGGATGAAATGACTTTCTATTGTTACACCTTTTCCCCAACCATTCCGATGCTCGTGGATTCTTAACTCGCAAAAATGATACTGAACTGAAAGAACGAGTACAAGGCGGGAGATTGTTCCACAGCTCAGGGAAACGATTAAAATAAGAATTCTGAAATAGTTTTGTTCTGCAAAATGGAACAGACATATCTAGCTTGCAACAGTTACGTTTGGATCGGGTAATTGGTTTTGGGTTAGCATAATCAGTGGTTGGTAACCACAACAGCACTTAACTTATAGGAAAAGATGAGGTCGTTAATTTCAAACCAATAAGAAACAGGTACAGTATTAAGCAAAGCGGTCCTTGTGATTACACTCTGAATGGTTTGAATTTTTCGAATTATGCATATGGTTTCGGGATTGCGGTCTCGGAGGAAGTTATTCAAAAGTTTTACAAACTGAATCGCGTAGGTCGTACCGTCAAGAACGGTTTCAACTGAAAAATCAGCTATAGACAAAAAGCAGAGTGAAATATTTGAAGCAAAACAAACTTTTAATCACTTGCTGAACTAATTGGAGGATCAACACAGGCAATGAGGATCAACACAGGCAATACCACTCGAAAAGTTCAAAGGCCGTTCATACATTTTTTGTAACTTGTGACACGCTGTCTGATTTCTTACATTTACTGTAATACATTTTAACCACTAGACAAAATCTCATATTAAAACTTGCTGTAATTTGTAGCGCTGGTTGAACGTTCTCAAAAAATATCCTCCATAGAAGGTTTTATTTGAAAAGGCAAGAAGTCATCTCTTAAATTTGCTGTAGTTTGTTCCGGCTGATTTTAGTTTGTTGGAGTAATCAAAGAATAATAGTTAACTTTCTATTCTAATTTATATGAACTTCAAAACATATAGCAAAAAGACAGGTTATTAAAGTTCACTATTAAACGCCTTTTGTGTTGTCTTGAGTGATTTGATAGGTTTGCGACGGCTGAGTTTTCGTTTGTTGATGATGCTTGCTCCAAGAGAATGAAACAATTGATTAAAAATTCAAAGTTGTTCTTATTTTTCTCGTAGTTTTGGCATTAAAAATGTTGTTTTCTAGCTTTTTGCAACAAAATCTCTTAATAACAACCAAAACCTAAGAAATCGAAAAAACAAGAGGGCGGCCGTCAGCGGCCATCTTTGTTTTTGGTTTTTGTTACTTTGGTTTTAGGGGCTATTACTAAGCAATTTAATAAGTTGGTCATACACTAACTGTATGCCAAAAGGCATGTGAATGTTCTTAACCGTTTCAATAATCCTTTGGTGGTGGGGCTCAACGAATCCCCCCCTGACTGTATATGCGAAGCAAAATATCCTGCCAGTTGAAGGCCGTTGGTAACAAAAAGTTTTCTTTGCCTCCACCTCTGCATAATCTACCCAACTTTACCTCGGGGAACATAGGAAATCTCGGGCGAACAAAACTACATGTTTCCTTGGGGTCACTCAATCTAAGCCTTTGTAAATCAGTACCAAGAACTATAAAGTCTGACATTGTACCCTGTTCTCATCACGTACGATCCAAAAAAGACGTAAATGAAATTTATTTTCAGGTAATTAACATCAGGCAAATCAATAGATCAAATATCGTCCAATTCAACCTAAGTTTTTTTTTCTGATGTCAGAAGGCCTAACTCTTAAATGGCTAAGACCATAACAGGGGAACCACGTCACAGCAAACTGCCATTAGACCTGAAAAAATCTGCTCACCCTTGCAGTTTGTATAATAGTAATTTTGTTGACAAAGAGGTTCAGTCTTTACTTCTGGCTGAAAAAACTTGTTTGGTTCAGTTTTGTGAGTCCAAATCCTGAAAACGACTGGGAATAACACTCACATAGTTTTCAAAACATTTTGTGAGGAGTGGATTCCGCATTTTACAAGGTGACAAGAGCCTTTTTCTCTTTGACGAAGTATATTGTACAAAAATTCATTGGAGTTTGGTTTTGTCGAGGTTCCACTGTACATTGAACTTCTATCAATGTTCCAAAACAAAACATTAAACTTCGAAAAATTAAACTATTTAACCCTAGAAGGCTTAGGCAAAAAAAGTTACACGAAGACGTTTAAGGGGGGGCCGGGGGAGTCAATCGGACCACCCCTCTACTTTTGACACCTTTCATCCCATTGACTTGATATTTGCTATTCACAAAGAACTTTCATTTTACTTTCAATTAATCGAAAACACGTGGTGTTTAATTGGTTTCCATGGTAACCACGACAAAATAAACGACGTCACTGCGGCCGCTATCTTGGGTTTTCGAAGATTTAGATTTTCGATTTGAACACTAAAAATGATGAGAAAAAAACATTAAGCGAATGGAATATACAAAATTGTAAGATATAATCTTAATTCGTCAGTATTAAGGCGATAGAAATTGCGAAAAATTCCATTTTTATAGGCAACACACGGGTTGCGTGACTTATTATGATGACGTCATTTGTTGTGACGGCACCCAATTCGAGTCAAAAGATGTGATGTTAAACAAAAAACAGTTGTGCCAAAGCTTTTGCAAATCGACGGGGGTCAGATTGACCCCCCTCCCCCCCCCTTATGCCTTCCAGGGTTTTAATAAAGTTGAATAATTTCACTTCTAGAACATAATTTTATTATTAATACCTTGATATTGAGAATTTACGTCTCTAGAGAATTCACACATTCACCATAGGGACTCTGAATAATTCTAGTTTAATTGTGTTCTCGTACAAGTTTTTATTTACAAGCATGTTCTGGGTAAACTAACAAAATCATGATTTATGTAGCTATCATTAGATCAATATTATTTCCTTCCATATTGGCACAGTTCTTAAGACGAATAATTACTATAGTCATCAACAATATGATCGCGTGTAGTTAAGTTTAAATCGCTTATCTTGGGTGCATTACGTTAGTTTAAATCATAGCGCTGAGCGTATGTCATGTTTCCGACACACTCCCCCAAGTGTTCAGCGTACTGAGCACTTGCAAAAAAGGAAACTAAGATAGATACAAATATTTAAAAGTCCTCCTGTTCGTAGTTAGTTATTTCTGCAATGTTATCTTTAGCAGTAATTGCTGCTTTACGCTTGGGTAGGAGTTCTGTGAGTTCTGGGGCTTGGTTATGCTGACACTCGGATGTTTTAGCATGACTAACTCGTAGCTCGAGGGGATACAAAGCTTGTATTGGACGTTCGAGCTCCCCTTTTGCTGTCTGCAACCGAGTTCCTCGCACTTTTCCATCCTTTCCTGTAAGAAAGGCGATGACCTTGGCTAGCTTCCAAGTATTCCTGTTAGTACTTTCGTCGGCAATGATGACAATCTCGCCTTCTTGAGGGACTGAATTCTGTTCAGTCGAACGTTCACGGTGAACTTCTCTTAACGCAGCGAGGTACTCTTGTGTCCAACGTCGCCACATGGCATTTTTCACTGCCTTTATTCGCTTAGTTTCGCGGCGCAAGGCCTTGTCGTCTATCTAGTGGGGCTCTAAGTCAGTGGGTATACGAGAACCTCCGGGCAGGAAGGAATTGGGCGTGAGTACTGGAGTTTGAATGTCGTCCTCCAGGTAGGTCAAGGGGCGGTTGTTCATTATCATTTCTATGTCCAGGACCACTTCTTCTAGTTGGGTAAAGGATAGCAAGCCTTTCCCAACAATCTTCCGAAAGGTGTTCTTGAATACACCAATTAATCTTTCATAATGGCCTCCCCACCATGGTGCCTTGGCGAGGTTGAAGCGCCAACGGATTTCTTTGTCTGCTAGAAGGTCATGCAGTCTTTCTTCACATCGTAGTTTCTCGAGCCAAACTGCTGCCGCCTTGAATGTCAAACCATTGTCAGAGTAAATGATTTGGGGTCGGCCTCGACGAGCAATGAAGCGTTTTAGGCTTTGGAGAAATCCAGTTGTTTCTTGGCTGTAAAGGAGCTCGAGGTGCACACCTCGGGTTAGGGCGCAGGCATAGATAAGGAGGTACGCCTTGCTCTCGGTGTTGGTGACATCACGGTATCGGAGTGGTCCTGCATAATCTATGCCAACAACTGCATAGGGTTCGTTAGGCGTGGTTCGGCTGGTTGGCAAAGGTGCTTGGTTTGTGCCGGGAAAGGGCTGGGCTTGATAGCGACGGCAGCCTAGGCAGGCACGTCTGGCCTTTTTGACAAGGCTCCTCAGCCGTGGTACCCAGTATCGCTCACGCACTTTCGCCATGGTGTTGGAAACTTCTCCGTGTAGAGCCATCTGGTGGGCACGCTTCACTACACGTTCTGCAAGAAAAGAATTTTGAGGAAGAAAAAGGGGGTACTCCCCCTGTATTCTCCCACAGCATACGAGAAGTCCACTTGAGTTTGGCTTCAGGTTCAGGTCGCTGTAATCTTCTGGGTTCACATCGCGTTGGGCTATTCTGATCAGCATCTCCTCGGCAGCTCTGATTTCTATATACTGCAATGGATTTAGCTCCCGTTGAGCTTTCGGTACGCGTCTGTTTTAGAGATACCGGCGTATCCAGGCAAAGACCCCGTAGGGTTCTCTTCAGGGGGTGCTTAGCCAGTAGTTGGTCCTGGGGGGTCTACTTCTTTAGCAGCTGATAGCACTTCTTTTATGGGTTTGAATTCGGCTTGGACTTCAGGTGAGGGCTGCACGATTAGGTCGGCTGGCCAGCTGTCTGGATCGCTCAGCCACGGTGGTCCCTTGAGCCACAGATCTGTTAACGCTCCTCCTCTGCTCCCTAGATCTGCAGGGTTTTCTTTGGTTGGTACATAACGCCATTCAATTGTGGGATGGGCCTAAATCTTCGCGACACGGTTTGCTACAAACTGCTTGTAGTTACCCGTCCCGCGTATCCAGTAAAGGGCAACAGTTGAATCACTCCAGGCGACGAGCCTCGTCTCGGGTAGATGTTCTCGTAGAGCCCTGTAAGTATTCACTAACAAGTTAGTACTCATGTGCGCGGCCACGAGTTCAAGGCGTGGGATTGTAAGACCCCGCTTGGACAGCCTTGACTTCGCGGCCACGAGATTCTTGGAGATACCAGAGGATTGGGTGATAACCGCATAGACTGCTGCGCTAACACCTTCTCCACTAGCATCCCAAACGCGTGTAACTCTGCAGCTTCGATGGACTCTCTGTACTCTGGTAGTGCACGTGGGATCGTCACGGTCTTGGGTAACGCTCTCTCCCACGTCCGGTACTTGTCTCTCTGGGCAGGTGGTAGGTCCTTGTCCCATGCGAGTTTTAAGTCGCAACTCTCTCGGTAGAGTTGTTTCCCAGTAAGAGTTAGGGGGCTAGCGATCCCAGAGGGTCATATATCCTGGCCAGGCGGCCCAGGACAGTTCGTTTGGTAATGCGTTCTATGGGGTCCCCAAGCTGGATACTTAGGGTGTCCCTTTCCTTGTCCCAGGTGAGTCCCAATATCTTGGTCTCACCTGTTTTGCGTGCCAAGCTGTGTCTTGGCAGAAGTCAACTCTCCGTCTGTCGCTGGGTTTACTCTGTCCAGTTCCGCAATGTTGGAGGCCCACTTGTGCGGTACGAAGTGGCCATCTTGTAGGATGTTTTCTGCAATCTGTTTCTTCTCCAGCACTTCCGATATAGTGATAGCGCCTGTAATGATGTCGTCTACGTAAAGACTTTGACGTAGATCCTCCGCTTCGTGCGGATGACTCTTTGCCCAGTGATCAAGATGTGCGCTGAGCACCCCATTGAGTAGGAACGGGGAATATGTTAACCCGAACAAGACTCGGGTAAACCGATAGATAGCGATCTCCCCGTCTTCGATCCAGTGGAACCTCAGCGCGTCCCTATCACACTGCTTGACGCGAATTTGTAGAAACGCCTTCTGGGTATCACCTGTCAAGGCTATGGGGAAGATCCGCTCACGCACGAGAATGTCCCACAACGCACTCTGCAAAGGGGGTCCAGGGTTTAGGCAGTCGTTGACGGAGGGCGAATCTGGGGTTGCCCTGGCACTACCATCATAGACAACACGCAACTTTGTGGTACTTGCAGTCTCCCAAACCACCGGCTTGTGGGGTATGTAGAACTCTCTGTGACCTGGGTCGGTTGGCGCCTTCTCGATAACGCCAGTAGCCCTCTGGTCTTGTATTACAGTGTCATACGCCTCCGTCAGGTTGCTGGCTTGCAGGAGTCGCTGTAGACTACGCAATCGTCGCTTGCTCCCTGCCTCGTTGGTTAGCAAGGGCGGATGATTCCCTCGCCAGGGGAGGTTGGTTTGATATCACCCCTCCGGATCCCTCTCTAGCTGTTTCTTAAATTCCTCATATACATCCATTTGGTCATTCTCGGGCTTATCAACCAGCCCGAGAACATCCAAACGACACAGTTCGTCATACTCAGCTTGGGCAGACTGGGCAAATAGAAGGGTGGGTGCTCCTATCTCTATACCAGGACTTATCACGAACCACCCCAGTTTACTTTTCTCTGCTACTGGTTCTCCCTCGTTTCTTATCAAAGGCTGTGCATTTGTTTTAATCCTAGCATATTCACCAGCGTCCAGGACTAAGTGTACGGGAAGTTGCGGTTTTCCCGCGGGATCGTTGAGCTTCGCTGCTTTCAGATATGGGTACTTCTTTTGAAGCGTGTCATAATTGGGGTTGTCAATCATTAGTAACTCTGACTTGTCTACTTCTGTTAGCTCAACTGGCATCTCATAGCTATCTTCTACGTTAGTTACAGTAGCTTTGTACTTCTTAACACGTACCTGCCTTGAGGTCAGAAGCATGTCAACGGTACGCGTTGTAACTTCAAATGGCTTGATCTTCATCATTCGTATAATCGTGCTAGAAGCATATGACGAACCAGCACCACTGTCGATCAGTGCGCGACATTGCACTCCGTCGTTGACTTTAACAACAATGACAGGAAACACTCTCTCATGCTCGCTGCTAACCGCCATAGCCTTTCCGTTGCTAGGCGACGTCTCCGTGCTCTCGTGTTCCGCGTAGCAAATCGAGGTCTGATGCTTTTTGTCACATTTCCGGCATCTTGAAGAGCTTGGGCAGTTATTGGCCCTGTGATTGCTGCGAGTTTCTTATGAATCAGTACATTCCTTCTCTCAGCAACTGTTCCAATTTTGGTGCACTCACATGACCTATGGTCACTATCGTCGCAATATACACTCTCACGGCCGCGTGATTCTCGTGCTTAAAAAAACTTTTTGGGTTTGACGTATTCCCGATCGCGGCCACGTACGCTGGGATCACGTTCGGTGTTGATGGGATTTTTCTTCATCCACAACTTTAAGGATTTTACCAGTTGCTCATAATTCCACTCGTCGAAGGTTTCATCACTACCGATGAGCTCATTCCTTATCCCCGATAATTTGTCTAAAGTAGTTTGGGCAAGCTCTTACATCCCACTCAGCTTTCCCAACGTTTTAAGCCCTTGAACCGCCACGAGCAGTTTATCGGCAAACTCGTGGACTTTCCTCGTGTCCCTGCCAGGATTGGCAAGGTTATTTATTTCTTTCACATATCCTTTTACCATTTCGCTTGGGCGGCCATATTTTTCGTTTAACAACTCCTTGGCCTCATCATACCCTGTAGTGGTATGGGGCAGGCTGCTGATCAGCACACTGACTTTGGGTGTCAGGTATCCATGCAAATACGATAATTTGTTGGTATCAGCGATGTTCCTTTTATCTATGTCTTCCTCAAATTGTGTCCAAAATCTGAGCCAGTCGGACGTCTGGCCGTTGAATTTTGCAATCTCTATTTTAGGTAACTTAGACAGTGTCTCTTTGCTCTGAGGCACTTGAGCCTGTGGGAGAGCCTGGCTTGCTTGCGCAGCCTCGACCTGCAACTTCGCCTGTTGTGCTGCGAAGTGCAGTCGTTGTTCTTCCTGGCCTCGTTCAAACTCGAGGATGCCAGCACGTCTTTCCGCTTCTGATTCTTTCTCTTTTTCCTTTAGGTAGCGGAACATTTCGAGCAATCTGTTGTCTGCGTAATCTATTTGCTCTTCTATTTAGCCATTCCATTCCGCTAACTCTTGTTCTCCGACGTCCTGGGATATCTTTTCTTCCTCTACGTTCTTTTTCGAGAGCTCTGTCTCTGTCACAATTGTTTTGAGTAATTCTCTGTGTCTCTCTATTTTTTCCGCATTACCTTTTTGAAAAAGGACTTCACATTTGTCGGCATTCAGCTTTAGTTGTTTCAACTTCGTTGCCAACTCTGCCTCCATGTTTTGTATCTTCTAACGTCTTGGTCGCGAGGTGCCACTTTATTGAGAATTTACGTCTCTAGAGAATTCACACATTCACCATAGGGACTCTGAATAATTCTGGTTTAATTGTGTTCTCGTACAAGTTTTTATTTACAAGCATGTTCTGGGTAAACTAACAAAATCATGATTTATGTAGCTATCATTAGATCAATATTATTTCCTTCCATATTGGCACAGTTCTTAAGACGAATAATTACTATAGTCATCAACAATATGATCGCGTGTAGTTAAGTTTAAATCGCTTATCTTAGGTGCATTACGTTAGTTTAAATCATAGCGCTGAGCGTATGTCATGTTTCCGACATTGATAACTGATGTTTATATTCTGCTCGACATCTCGTCACGATTATTTATTTTCCTTTTAATATGCCGCATTTACATAGGAGCAAGTCTGATCCCCTGATAAGCCCCAAGGCGTCAAAACTGACTTCTTCGCCATTATTTACTTTAACAAACAAATATGTACATATTTTGTAAATTCTATGAATGTGAATAAACTGTTAAACTGTTTCAAACAACTACAAACACCTGTTTCTTCAAAGAAAATCGGTAGGCAAAAATTGCGTATTAACTTTTTGGGGTTTAATTAAACTGGTTGTCCAGGAAGCTTTATACCGCATTCATACCAAGCACTAAACATGATTATATTTTAAAACTGGTTAGTCTTTAAAATCTTGATTTTGTAATGTGTTCATAGGTTTTTTCTAGTTCTGAAATGAGCATTTCAACGCCTTAACGATAAATTAACATAATTATACAGGTATTCAGCCAGTTTCAGTACTGCAACTGCAAAGTTAGTTTTCAACTACGATTAACTTGAACCTGTTTAACGAGAAGTGTGAACGTGGCTTAGGCTGTGCGATCCGTTAGTCTGTTCCGCGGTTTCTGAAAGGTAACCAAGCTTTTACATGAAACCGAGGGAAAGTTTCTTCAGGCACAGTTAGAGAAGTAGAAGTAACTATCATAAGAAAGAAACTTGTAAGCATGTCTATTGTTTCCACTTATCTAACTGTACCAGAACAACCTTCGTCTTGTTTTTGTGCAAAAGCTTGGCTACCTTTTCGAAACTGTGAAATGGACTATTGTTTTGGTAATGAAGGTTATGTACATCCTGGGATTGTCACTGGCCGAAAAAAATCTGTATGTGATTTGATGAACTTCACGCCGGTCAGCGCTACGCAAAAGCGGTCATTAAAGAACTAGGTTTATGTTTTAGATTGATGGAGATCAACAGAACTTTGCGACAAAACAAACAATGCAATTCGCAAAATTGTAAGTTTTTCAGTTTTGGCCGGAAAGTGACCTCATACAACTAACAGATCTAGAAAAGTTATATTTTCACCTTATGGCTCAACTGTTACAAAGTTTTGAAAGCACATGTTGTGACAAACTAATTAAAATAAAAATAAACATTGAAAGCACAATTGGTTTTCAAAAATATATATAGTACCTTAATTTTAAAATTGCTGCCATTTTGTTATTATTTTTGAAAAAATGGCAAGTTTCAACATGAACCGTAAAAATCATATATTTTCATAATCCAACTTGTGTTTACATACATACATACATTTTATTAAACCTTCCTCAAAAGGGTTTTCATGCCTAATTTACATGGTGTCAATTATAAAAACTCAGTACAGTTTAAGATCATATAGTAGTTTGCTCAAATGGAGAAAAAATTGCTGCTAGTTGTATGACGACAATTTCCCACCAAAAACCCTTAACTGATTAAGAACAAAGCGATTTATCGGTTTGCAATGTATTTTTATGGCAAAATTTGGGCCCCATCGGAAGAAAAATAAAAAATAATTTCCAATAGGACCGCTTTCGGCATACAGCTGACCCGGCGTGGTTTCTCAAATAATAGCAAGGGGCTAGCTCTAGAACCCGTAGTAGACGAAGTTTGTACAGTTATTGGTTGTGATTTTCCAAAACCAACTAGTTGCGAGCACGCTCTCTGTATTTTTGTAACGTCAGTGTTACACGTGCTCTATATCCTTTTAATGCCATCGCTACACGTGCTCTGTATCCCTGTAATGCCAATGCTACGTTATGACAACAGCTGTGCAGGTTCCTCACTAGAGTATGACGCATTCTCGCAGCAACAATGAACACCCGAACAGCTTGAGATACAGCAGCAAAAACAACAAAAAGACTGAATCCTGCAGGAAGAACACTAAGCAGAGCCAGTTCGATCCATTGCAAAATTTTGATGTACTCTTCCGTCGGACCTACAGGTTCTGCTCCTACAGAAACCAACGTTGCTTCAGCAACACTAAAAGTGGCTATCATAACTAATGAGACGAGAGAAAAGGTTTCACAACTGTTAACTTTAGTATCCTTGTAAGGCCTTCTCAATAAATGATGCACCAATATTATCACACAAGCGCAGTCTAAACAAACTATACGAATCATGGGATCAATAATAAACGAATGAAGACACACGAGTAGAAATCTTCTACCAATCAAAATGCTTTCCCAGTGCAACGTACCAGAACTGTCCTCGGCTGGTGGCTTGAAAGGTTCGTGGAGTACTTTCTTCATTTCGGTGTTTTCGTCGGTTTCATGTGTTACTAATGTATACATATTTTTCCTGTAGCGGTTTATTGACCAGTAAATAATGAAAGGCAACGGGACACAACACGCGCCAATAAACTTGTTGTTGGATAATTCGTTGTTATGTATTTTTATGGATCCCCAGTAGAGAGTAAACATAAATGGCAAAATGAATATTGCCACAAATGCAAGTAAGACAAATTGCCACCACTGCCAGCATTGAATATTTGCGTTGTAGAATAATCTGAAACTGTCGCCTATATGAACACATCGCAGCAGTTTAAGGGAGACATCTGCTAGTCTGTCGTAACCTAGCAACAAGACTTCAACGGCAACAGCTAAATAATGAGCTACACTCGGTTTAGAATGGCCTCGTAGTCTGTTAAACCAATAGTTGAACATGAAGATAGGCAGCAAGCATGTGATAGTAGCTATAACTTTTAATGATAAAAATAACTCTTTGGTGACGACTGTTATTCCTGGAAAGGGACAACCTAACTTATTGGATAATAAAATTAAATGGAAGTCAAAAAATGCCATAACTGGCGCAATGAAGACCATTCTTTCAAGTAGACCTTTGTAAGGCTTCATGAGCACCAACTCGGCAATCTGGTAGAAATAGAAAATAACCTTTAAGAACCCGGAGCCTGTTTTCGTTTCATTCTGCTCAATCTGTTGTAAGTTGTTATTCCTGAACCAAAGAGTCTTTTTGTATAAGAAATTAATCACTGGCGGTTTAAAAACAAGATAGAATGTCATACCAAAAGTAATGAGGGCGGTGAGAGGCCAAAACCAGTGGTCATTGCAAGTTTGTTTTGGTCTACATTCAGTTGAAAAAAGGTCCTCCGTGTAGCCTTGTTTACACTTACCACACAACCATCCTTCTCTGTTGCCATAGCAACTATTGTACATACGGCGATTTCCGTGACAGTAATTGTGAGGACATTGAATGAACTTCAATATAGAAGGACTACCTGTAGCAAAGTAGCCCCAAAAATTAGACCGTGCTGTTATCGTTTTTAAGCAGTTCGCACCAAATGGACAAGGCAAACAGGAAGATGTGCTATCAAGATTAAGACCTTTGGAACGTCCTCTTTGCAAACTGTACCAGTTTCGGGCACATTCCTGGCAGTACAAGCTTGTCGAGTTGAAGTCAACATTACAGGAGGAACTATGGCAAAGAATGTCAGCTTCTCTGTGAAAGTTTTCAATTCTTAATTCTTTTCCTATTGGACATTCAAACGAGGTAAACCCGTCAACACTTACAAATCCACGTCTTGTAATTTCAAAGATTGGTTGTATTTCACGGTTGGTATCCGTAACAAAGGAAGTGTTGTGTATTGTAAGGCCTGCTCCGCTTTGAAAAGTGATGAAGGAATCCTTCAGCTTTTCTTGTTTTAAATATGAGTTTTGTAAAATAACAGGATTTGCTTTTCTTCTAAGGAATGTAGAGTTATACACGCTTAAGCTTCCACTTCCCTCGGCCACAGTGACAGTTCCTCCGAAACGTATGGGAATGTTGTCTTGAAAGGAACAGTTTACAAAAGTAGCTTTGCCTTTGTTCAACATTATAATTCCACCAAACCCAATATTTCTTCGAAAATGAGTGTTTTTAAACAGTATATGACCATTGTAGTACCAAGAAGGGTTCTGTGGGTATTCAGTTCCAACGTGGCTTGGTTCGGAGCTAACGACGACGAATTTATTACTTGTTTGTAATGACTGCGTTTGACGTTTGTGAGGTGCTGAATAGCTGGAACGTGTGTGAGTATTCAACTCCTTTTGTGAATGTGCGGGGTTGCTCAGGAAACTTGAACGAAGTAGTTTATCCGCAGAGGTGCGTATGTATATAACGGGACCTTTATAAGCCTTGTAGATAACACCTTTATAATTACTGTTGTCATCAAATTCTGACTCCAAAACCTTCAACGTTACGTTTGTAGAGTTCATAATAACATAAAGAGACTTCCCTCTGTTATTTTGAATTTTGATTCGTCTGAAGTAAATTAGGGCCCTTGAAGAGAAGGTGTCCCCTCTGGAAATTGAAAGAGACGAGCCTGCTATTTTTGAACGTATGTTGATTGTGCTTTCCCATTTATTTCTTGGATGGTTTCCGTGGAATATCGAATCTTCGATTCTGACCAGTATATTCTTACCTTGCTTGTTGTTTTTAATGTGCAGGCTGATCGTATTACTTCCAAAAACACAACCGATCAAAACAATATGTATTTCGGTTTGTTTGGGGAAGATTCGAAAGTGCTTAGGTAGTTTGAATGAATTTTGTAGTATTATTCCTTTTCCTGTGGTGAAATTCATCGTCATGTTGGTGCATAAAATATAAAAATTGTCTGAAGCTATAAAACCGACTGCGTTTGACAGGAAAGACGTGTTCGTAATGTTTAAAAGGCTTCTTTCTAAATCATTCTGCATCAAATAGAGCACTCCCTTTGGCGAGATGTTATCTGTAAACATACAATTGGAAATAAAAAGCATTGTGCCAAACTTGTGCGGTTGATGCTTGTATTTTTCCCCAGTTTGCAGCTTCCATTTTGCATTACTCAAATTTATCAAGGACCCAACGTTTCTGCTAAAATGTACACCTCGAAGCTTCACTAAAATTCGATGATAGAAGTTGCTTGATTTCATAATACTAACAGCACTATTCCAGGCATTCTTATCTTTGTAGAGCCCATTTTGCGTGTAATTGACACCTTGCATATCGACAGTAAGCAAAAACGAATCCTTTTTTTTGGTTCTGAGCGGTGCGACTGACAAGCACTTGGAGTTGTTTCGGAAGTTAGTATGTGCTAAGGACATGAATATTTCCCCCAAAGGCAAGTAGAGAACTGTTATTGAGTTCTCGCTATCGACAAACGTGCAGTGATGTATGAAAACGTTGGAATAATTGATTAACTTTACCATTGTACCGTGAAATACTAGCCCAGACAATGTAATAGTGTTATCAATTTCGTTTTCTGGTGCACGGATGCTGATGGAATCCATTCCCGCAGTGTCGCTTGTGATATGAGCAGTGGCTTGAAATGCCTGCAAGCTAAGTTTTTTGTACACACCTTTTAGAGAGGGCGGCCAGAAATAGGGGTTTGTTTCTGTCCCTCTCCCATCGATATAAATATAAAGAATTCTTTGCTTCATATTCTGTACGCAGTATTGCAGCGTGTGACAGGGAGATGCTTTACCTCCACAAGTAGCAGAGTCTTTTCCTTCAAGGCGGGATACATATATCTGTTCTCTCCTATTGTGAACTTTTTGACTCTGGCCCCAAATGCAAGCTGCAAAACAAAAATGAACACACCAATAAACTCTGATTTAAAACTGTATTCAACTATTGACAATAAAACTGGTGAACTACACTGTAGATCTATAAAACTTGTATACTTTTCTGAACTGTTTCGCTAACCCTGTGGCTTAGTTCTGAAGGAAATAGCAAGTTTCAAAAACAATATAGACCATTACTGCATCAGTAACCTGTAAGTAATTCCCATGACCCACAACAGTGCAAAGAGGCAGGAATTTATCTCATTTCATTCACTCTCCCCAGGAATTTCTTAGTGGTCAGATCCTCCCCTCCCCCCCAAGAATTTGCGATTCCTTCCGCAAGGGGGTATTGATATTTCCTGGAACTACCCAACAATATCAACATAATTAAATAATTTGGGTCTCCGTTTTTTGTTCTTCCGTGACGAAACCACAAAACAAACAAGATTTTAAGCCAAAAAAAGCCTGAAGTATTCTGTTCATGTTAGCTTTACAATGAGAAAAAAATTAAAAAAAATAATCTACCTAGAAAGTACACGATCTAGGGAACGATCTATCGAAAAACGATGCGTTTTCAAATGAAAGCGAACTAGTGTGGTTGAGGCCTTAAAATTTAACACAATCGAAAGCTGTGTTGAAATCGAAGTCGAACAGCACGGGAACAGCGATATTCCGTGTTGTATCTTATTTACTGAAAAATGTCAAATGGACGCTCACAGTTTTGGAAGCGCATCGCAAACACTTTCTTTTCCTTGTTTAATCTGGTGGTTACGAGTCTTCACTTTAATGAATGCATGACTTAAAAGTCCGTGCTTTACGATGGAAACATTCACCAAAATATAATTATATCGGTTTCATACTGACAAGACAACAAGCTATTATCTACTTAAGTAAGTCACATAAATAATTTATCCAAAGTTAAAAAGGAATACTTTCCCGTTTTCCCCCAAAAGGCAAGCTTGTCAAGGGTTTTAATTTAAAGAGACTCGCGGAATTAGCGAGAGAGTAGAATTTAATCATCCCAAACACAACTTGCGCATAACTTTAGCCGAATTTCTTCTTGCATGAGATAACAATAAATCGCGAAGATGTTCAAGTAGATTAGTAATGACAGATAATAGTGTTTCGGGCGGGATTTTTTACGTCATTACTCTACCAACGTCTGAGACTAAATTTGAGCCAACAAGTCCACTCGGTATTTTTTACCAAGTGAATACGTACAAATTTAAACTTTCATGAACAGAGTACCAATATTATGCCAGGAACAAAGACTGCTGGGCAAGGTTCTAAAGGTGCGTGGGTACACATGTGCTACATTTGTACTAGAGCTTCAGTTATTCAAAGAGTGTACATCATACTGGGTTCGTTACAGAGTGCACCAACTGATATACTCTTCATAACCTGTAGACGTTTTTTTGTTTAATTTCAGTTAAGGCTGGTTTCCCCGGGAAATAGTGCAGTAACAAATGTCAAAGGAACAGCAAAAATATAACCCAAGTTTTGTGATCTTTCATACTCGTTAAAATAGAAGAATTTCATCCTCGGTAAGTCATTTCGTCCCGAGCTGAGTTCTTCGCGGTGTCTACTCATTCTTATCTTGTTGTCTGTATTGCTAAATATACATGGTTTTGAGGTAAAGGTATCAAAAACTCTATGTTGAAAGCATCAATACATGTCGTCCCAGCATGAAAATACGAAGCGACATTGAATGGATACAACAGATATAATCATCGCGGGCAAGGATTGATAACAGATATAATCGGGCAAGATTGATTTCCATCAGAAGCGAAGCTCTTCACTTCAGGATCAAACCGCATGTCATGGCATGTAAAGTCTTACTTTCGAAGGGAACGAAATCGAGCCAATCGGCACTTTATCCAGGAATGGGAACTGCAAATTTGCCGGAAGTTTGTTTGAGGCCTATTTAAATCAGTAAGTGGCTATTTCAACTTTCAAAAGCTATTGGTGTGTTTCTTTCTATTTCTGTATTATCCTTACATACAAAAAATCTACCTATTATATATTAAAAATACAAATATATAAATATGCTCATATTAAACGGAGTTTACTTTTTTATTCGGACACTGGGCGATACTCAATTGCCCAAGCTTACGTTCAGATTGATAACTACAAAAACGTTTTACTTACTGGAACTAAGACAGCTTTGTTATGTAAAGAAATAAAAACAACATCAGGACAATCGAGGCTGAGTTTGCTCATTAGAATTAACATAAAAACATATATAATAATAATAAATAATAACTTTACTAAGTATGTCTAGCAGAGGGTAAACCCTCCACTAATAGGGGACACCTAATTGCGTTCGACGTTAGGAGAACGCAATCCTAATCAGGAGTTGGATGGTCTCCCTGTGTTGTACAATGCAAGAAACTTTGAGATTTTTCGTTCGCGGACTGCCATTTGGACGCCCCTCTTGTTTTTTCCAGGGGCCGGCCTCGTTTTTGAATCTGACTGACCTACTTTGGTCGCTAATTCTGGTAGATTTCTTAAAAGAGATTGGTACTGAGTGTTTTGCAAAAGTTTTGGTTTATGGGAAACGAGAAATTGCAATAATTTTTCCGCGTCAGTGCTCGACCGCGACCGCAGCGAATCGAGTTTCACTTGACAAATGTCAGTTATCGAGTGATCACAAATCCTATCTTGTCTTTGTTACAACTTGATTGGGCAAAAAGGTAAAGAGTGTCATTTTGTTTACACAGTTACCAAATGCCCTCATCAACTTCAGTTGCTTGAATCTGGTATTTTTTAAAAAAACTCTTTACAAGGCTTCAGTACAGTTCGGAACAGTCTTGTTTACATTTTGAAATTCATAGGGTCAGGAGCGGAAACACAGACAGAGCTCAAAATATTATTACTTTATGTACTAGTGCGATCGCGGTGCAAAGTTGTTCACTTATCAACGCTGTTAGTCTTATCCGTCTTGCTTATACTACTGTTGTGAATAACATGAAGAACTATCCCTGAAGGCGGGCTGATACACCAAGTGCTGCGCCCAAGTTATCTAGTGAAAAAATCCGGCTTCTAGGTTCTATTCCCAAAAGCTAAATTCTCAATTTTTGCGAAGAGGTCGAACGCATTCTCCTGATCTGTGATTACTTCTAGTTAATAATTAATTAATAAGGAAGCCATCTAAGTATCTACCTAATTTCTAGTTACAATGATATGTGTGAATTACTTTTTATAAAACCTAAATTTCTAGTACAATAATGTTTGAACTACACACAGTTCTCTACTTACAATAAAAGCGGATTAAAAAATATGTGACATTTACAATTATTAAGATGTTACGAAAATTACGAATTACAAAGATGGCAGCTTGTACAACCTTCTAATATATTACTAACATCACGCTTTCGTATTTGCAATTTAAAATTATCCAAGCAGGCTGTCGATCTCTAACTGCTAGATATCTTGCTCCAAAGCTTCGGGCCGAGGTATCTGAGTGAGTGCTTGCCGTAGGTTATAGTATTAAAATTGGGGAGATAAAAGTCAGTTTGACGTAAGCTATTACAAAATTACAAAATTTTCCAAATTACTTGGACCTTATAATACAACTGAAGTCTGAAGAAAACCTGTGCCGCCAATATGAACTCTAAGCTTTTTTATTTATTTATTCCGCTTCCACTGTATCACAAAGCAAGTTTTCAAAGAAACTGAAAGATCCACAAACCAAAGAAAGCGCGAGAGAAGTCGTATACAAAAGTGCAATGGCTGCATGCAGTCCACATCAGCCAAGGATCTCGCACCTTCAGAACCAAGGACACACATGATCGAAACTCTCCTTTGTCAAAATATGAACAACAGGCAGGATACGACTTTGACCTTGAGAAAGTCACAATGTTAGAAAAGTACTCCCCGTGAAACAAAAGGCTGTTTTTTGAAGTGTGGCATTCAACAAAGGACAAGAATTGAAGAATACAATCAGTGAACTAATCGACATTCCTCGCGTTGTATATAAATTACAATCTGAAGAACTTTTAAAAGTTTTAACAAGAAACTTTTACGAATTTTAATGAGTACTTTTAAATTGTTTTTTAAACTTGCCAAATCGTTAAACTGAAGTGACCGAAACGTTTTAGTCATCAAAAAAATTGTTTTACCAGAACCAACTCCCCTTTACAGTGTATCACCGTTTTAATCAATTTTAGCATTCCTGGTTACAACCACAGCATTTTTATTGTATATAACTGACGTGCTGCAAGAGGCCCATGGCCTTTTAAAGTAGACTGCCAAAAATTGGGCTAGTACTAAAAGCAGGAACGGGGAATGTGAGAACGGGAATGAGGGAACGGAAAAAGCAGGAACGAGAAAAGGCGGAATCTCTAAAAGCAAGAACGAGAAAAGCGGAATCTCTAAAAGCAGGAACGAGAAAAGGAGGAATCTCTAAAAGTAGGAACGAGAAAAGCGGAATCTCTAAAAGCAGGAAAGAGAAAAGCGGAATCTCTAAAAGCAGGAACGAGAAAAGCGGAATCTCTAAAAGCAAGAACGAGGAAAGGCGGAATCTCTAAAAGCAAGAACGAGAAAAGGCGAAATCTCTAAAAGCAGGAGCGAGAAAAAGAGGAATCTCTAAAAGCAGGAACGAGAAAAGCGGAATCTCTAAAAGCAGGAACGAAAAAAGGCGGAATCTCTAAAAGCAGGAACGAGAAAAGATGGAATCTCTAAAAGCAGGAAAGCTTTTTCGAGAATTTTCTTTATCAAAAATTGCAAAAGTTACGTTTTATTTAGTATTTTGTAAACTGTTTTGTAATTTGCGTTTCAGGGGTTCCAAATTTAAAAGTTCTCACGCGGAGGCATTCCCAACCTTCCCACCCCCCCCCCCCCCCCCTATCAGCAAAAGCTTGCTTTTATGCGTTCGCCGCTACCTCAACTAGTTAGGGAAGGACCATCAGATATTTTAAGGGGGTAGGAGGGTTGGAAAAATGCCAAAAAAATGAGAATAATTTTGAAATTATAATACCCTAGGATAACACAACCATATTGACAATCTTACTGCCTGGGTTAGTATTTCCTCCTGGCTACAATTGGAACCTCGCAAAAGAATTATTTGTGTCCTCAGAAAGCAAGAATCTGTCACTCAGCAATTTATCATATTAAGCTAAGTGATTTATTTTGGCCGTTTTGACACACAACTCGCAAGTACACACAGCTCTTTTACTGGCCACGCACTTCGTGTTTTTACAGGCAGAGTACTTTAGACATGCCAAAAAAAACATCGTGGAAACGAATCTTTGCAACCTGCAGACCCCGTCGCAATCATGATAGAGTGCATTGCTACAAATGTATACAAACGCAGGAGGATGGGGATAGCAGAAAAAGGCTTGGAAATAGTAAACGCTATCAAATTTAAAAAAGAATTTCTTCGAACAAGCGTAAAAACAATTCAACACAAAAATACTAGTACACAGCCCAACACCCTGCTTTAAAAAGTATTTGTTGCAGTATACTCCAGTTTAATGCTTGCGATTGGGTCTGCGGGTCAAACGAAGCTTGTATTAAGTGTAATACGAGTTTGACTGAAGCATTGGGAGAAGAGTTATTCGCTTTTCTATTGTTAGGTCGCTACGGATTTTTAGTCTATCCCTACACCCCATTTTTTGCCATCCCCATTCTTGTTTCTTCTTGTATGTCCTTTTTCCATGGAGTCGATTGGCGCGTTTCGTCCAGACAGAACTTCATTCATTTGTGGCAGTTATCTCGACCAATCATTTCAGTTTCCGATGCTTTTGCTCTCACGTTCTCTGGTCTTGGCCATGCCGCGGAGAAAGGTAAGAAAGAGTACACATGCTGTCGATTGTAAACTCACACGCGCACTGGCTTCGAAAATAAGGACATCGATAAGGCTATTTTAAATCCTGTTTAGTATCGCTTCCTGCCTCGTATGCTAATATACGTAATAGAGGGGTGCTTGTTTATAGGGGGTGCTCAATCAGTTGGAAAGTCAAATATCGAAAGTCCAGCGTGACGTTTCTCATGGGGGGTGGGGAGGGGGGTTCAGAGAAACGTCATAATGATGTTTCTCGTAGTAGAAATCGATATGTGACGCTTCCCTAAGTAAAAATCGTCTATGAATGAGCTTCAAGTTGGTAAGAGGTAATACATATTGGCGTTTTTCCATAAGTAATGAACATTTTAATGATAGCAAAAGGTATACAATGTAGCAGTAGTTTCACCCAGTTCGTCCTTAGTCTCCCACGCAGCCGGTTCTCAGGATCGGTCCACGTCGCTTCCCCAACCGTCCCCCTCCTCCGAAGGAAAGCGGGCTGCACAAGACATTACAAATCATTTAGTGGTCTACTTCTTTATTGAAATACTTTGCAAAATGAGCCAAAGAAATACGGACTTTCAGACATTTTATACTCGAATAAAAAAATTAGGTTTTTGAATTCTATAGCGTTTTAAGATTTAAAATGGTAAGACTTTCCGTTTTGTTGACTCTGTCAGCTGGAAAAAACAAATTATTTACAACGGTTGTTTTTGATGGTACTGTTTCAGTACCTCAATTTGCAAAAGAAGTTGTTTACGTTACTGTTGTTGATATATGTTATTGTTTAGACACATTTACGTGGTAGTCGGCTAATGTTAAATTAGCAGTGGTTTGTCCATCCGAGACTTCAATAATAACGAATGCACTGTTTAGCAGTTGTGGTAGGTTGCAGTGTTGCACCGGTCACTTTTTTAATTGACATTTGTTTACGTTTGTGGCGAATCAAAAACTTAAGTGCTGCAGAGCAAATTGCTTTAGAGCCATAGTATCCGTCTGTCGTTAAATACGAAAAAAGTTCGCAAAGTGAGCCGAGTAACATTGTACAACCAAACAGGTTAAACCAAACAATTATTCAATAAAGTCTGTAATTATAGCAATGTATCGCATTCCGTATTCATGGATAATATGTGCAAAACGAAAATAAAATGATTACTCCTGTTGTATTTAGAATTAAAAACGAGTTCACATCATCTCATAAGAATTAAGCTTTTAGAATTAATAAATTTGCTTTTAGAATTAATAAATTTGCTTTAATAAATTCCGCCTTTTCTCGTTCCGGCTTTTAGGGATTCCGCCCTTTCTCGTTCCTGCTTTTAGAGATTCCTCCCTTTCTCGTTCCTTCTTTTAGAGATTCCTCCTTTTCTCGTTCCTGCTTTTAGAGATTCCGCTTTTCATCGTTCCTGCTTTTAGAGATTCCTCTTTTTCTCGTTCCTCCTTTTAGAGATTCCGCTTTTCTCGTTCTTGCTTTTAGAGATTCCGCCTTTTCTCGTTCTTGCTTTTAGAGATTCCGCCTTTTTTCGTTCCTCCTTTTAGAGATTCCGCTTTTCTCGTTCCTGCTTTTAGAGATTCCGCTTTTCTCGTTCCTGCTTTTAGAGATTCCGCTTTTCTCGTTCCTGCTTTTAGAGATTCCGCCTCTTCTCGTTCCTGTTTTTTCCGTTCCCTCATTCCCGTTCTCACATTCCCCGTTCCTGCTTTTAGTACTAGCCCCAAAAATTGTATTGGTATAAAAAATCACTTGATACTAGCGAAACTATACAGCTCATAACAAAAACGGAAATATGATTTACGTAGTAGCGATACGTGATTGCGGCAGCAACTGCAATTACTGCGCCAAGTGTAAAGACTGTCAACGGAAAAGTGAGATCGCACAGTGTTCGATAAAAAAAACTTTAGAAAATAGATTCAGTAAAACGCGCGCTCTGATTGGCTGAGAACCATTTTTTTAAATCTGGATATAAAACATGAATGACGTCACGCCAAAGGCGAAGTTTTGAAAAGTGCGAACGTTCATGAGCTTGCAAGCGAACAATCCGGGTCAAAACAACGGCATTTCAACTTTTATCAATATAAAAAAAAATTTTGCCAAGGCTATGACTGGTTTATACTCGTGTTATCCAAGAAGATGAAAGAGTAACGGGCAGTTCTTGGCTCGTTTAGAACTCAAGTATCGAAAGATGGCTGCTGTTATTAAGGTCAGTTGTAGTGAAGCGCCTTTTGACAGCTCTTTTTTAGTTATTGCTTTGTTGAATGTAAATAAAAACCAAAACCAAACTCCTAAATAAACAAACGATTCGCGTCACTTCGAAGGTGTGTAAATTCAAAAGTTGGCAGTCGAACTTCAAAGAGAAAGTTTTAAATAAAATTACTTCAAAATCATTGTTTAACCTTGTGTCAAAATCTGATTGTTTTGTTTTTGGTTTGTGAAATTGCATTATTCTAGCTGGATTTACAAAATTTAAGCTGAAACTAATTCAAACTGCAAGCTCACAACCGCCATTTCAAATACACCACTGAAGTGTCACACGCACAGATTTGAAGACTGATTTGTTCTTGTTTGTTAATTTTCTTAAGGCTATTTTCTAAAAGGAATAAAACAGTGTCACTTGTGTTTATATCCAGTTTAAGAAACATGCTATGACGCAGCAGAACACTCGAAGAGCAGAGAAAAAACTCGGCTTCGCCTTGTTTTCTCTCAACACTTTCTCGTGTTCTGCCGCGTCATAGCATGTTTCTAAAACTGGATGTAAACACGTGCGACGTTGTTTTATTCCTTTATTAAAGAAATAAAGGATTTCATTGGCAGATCTTATAGGTTCGTGTACACGCTTTTTTGTTTTTATAAGAACCAGCAAAGTTTTGCCGATGCTCGTTGTTCGTAAGTTTTTGCACAGTTTAAGCCTCAACTCTTCTTTTAAGAAGAATTTAAAAATTGCTCTTGTTTCTGTATCATGTCAATTAGTAATTTCATTTCAGCACTGTCATAAAACACGTGCAGCACGATTTTGATTTTCTTTTCTTCGGTGCTCACTTAGTGTTTCTAACTGCAGAAAGACTTGCTAAAAACGCCACTTGTAATGAAGAGATATATATCGTGCTTTTTTACTAGAAAAACTTGCAGTAACATTTGCACCCAAAACCGAGCCTTGATTCTTCGTACCTCTTTCTTCATTATTAAGCAAATTCGAGCCTTGTTGCTCTAATAATTTTGTTCTTATAAGAAAAGCGTATGCAGCGTTCCGAGCGTTAGTAACATAGTTAAAATAGCTGTTCAAAGAGAGACAAAAAAACAGACGATTTTTCAGTTTAAAAATGGGTTTTCTGTTTCAATGTTAACTTGCCACACGGGCTTTTTTTCATTTTTTCTAGAAAAAAACAAACTTTGTAAAAATTAGTTGAAGCTCGGATTTGCTCAAATACCAACTGAATTTGTTATTTTCTTCCTAAAAGAACAAGTTAGCAAAAATCACAAGCACAAGCGTGCGCCAGTTGTGTTTCAAACTTTTATATAACCTAATGAGGCTTCAGTTGCAACAATTTTTTCATGTATGCAATTTTTACAAATAAGAACAATCTAAGAACAACTTTGAGTTGAATTTGTCAAACATTTAAGGGAATCGAGCCTTGGCCAAAACCGTAAGCTTAGATTGAGCTTTTCAGTTGTAATCTTCTATTAGTGTTGGTAGGCTTCCAGTTGTCTCAATATTAGTTAAAAAAATTAACTAACATAAAAAATGTACATCTTCATTTACTTACCAGCGCCAGCACTAAAAAGTAATAATGCCAGGCCCAATTGTATCTGAATTACTGACTTGCACTTCATTTGTATTATTCGGTATCGTGTTCAACTCAATTGTGTTCTCGAGGCACGCCTTGTAAAGCTCACTTCCCAGTCATGCACCTTTCATGCAGCAGTGGACTGAACTCACCACTGTGATCGAGTCATGTCTCTACTTTCTATTAAATAGATTTCGCTACTTCCGCATAAATAGAAAGTGAAGTCAGTGCCGCAACAAATGGAAAACGAAGTAGTCATACATGATAACTGGTAGACAAATATATTTCCTTGATATTAGATAAAAGCGTATTTTAACATGAGAGACTATAGTCTTTGGTTTTTAAGTTAACATATTTTTATAGAGTTTAAAAACGCCAAAATTTAAGGATATTCCAAAACCAACCGCTACTTCTGTAATGTTTTGTTTTATTACCATATTTTTTTTTGCATAAATGTATTTGACAGGTGAATAATTACAGAAACCACAGGTAAATGTTGCTCAGAACTTCTTGTACCGGAAATTGCGGTAAACAGGCAGTAAACAGGGGATTCCCGCCGGCGTTGAGGCAAATTGACACTTGAATGACATACAACAGAGTTATCACGAAATATAAACAAAACTATTATCTCTGACTTGGAAAGTAAAATTTTTCGCATGCGACGAAACAATTCACTGCTTTCAATTTTCCACATCGTACAATCAGTAGTATGTCGTTTGTGCCAACTCCAAGTTTCTCGATGGGAATCCCCCATGCAATGCTGATTCATTACTGTTTCTATTTTTTGTCTTTGTGTTTTTATGCAAGAAATCTGGTAATGTGCTCCAGGGAGAAGAATTCGTACAAAGCAGCTACTCACACACAAAAAAAATTCAGAAATGCAAATGTGCCAATGAAAGTAATAGAACAAATAAGTATATGAGCATCTTTTTTCTTCTCGACGCTTTCTTTAACAACTGATTTTTTCGGAAGAAGACGTCGAAAGGAAAAAAATGTCCATATACTTATTGTTCGATTACTTTCATTGCAACGTTTGCATTTTTTGTTTCTATAAAAATCCTGATTGATTTCTAGGCAAGTATGCAAACTCTGATAAAGAAAGATTGGGTCCCAGGCCCATCAGTCACGGTGATAGTTCTATACTTCAAGTAATTTTTTTCGGAAGAGTACGTAGAGGAGAAAAGCTGCCCATAAATTTACAAAAAAGTTCCTGCAATCTTGATGCAGCAAAAAGTATTGCACAAGCCAAAGAGGTTCCCTAATTACTTTACTAAACAAGCACTTGTCACATATTTGAGCGCATGATCAATATATGCACATTGCTTAACTTGTTGGAAGATGAAGCAGTGAGTGATGGAATTTCTAGACATTTAAGCAGCAGTTAAAAAAGTGGCTGTAAATTTTGTCAAGGCAAAACTAGTTGGTTCTCTATAAAACATAACTCCTGTATATCATTAAAAAAAAGATTGTTTTCAGCCGACTTCATGCCATGTTTGTAAACATTTAACAAAAAACAGTTTCTTAACTTTTGACTTGTTTGGTGCACCAACATGTCACCTGTATATGTTTGTTTTTTGAACAAAAACGATCAATTCACTCTTAATTTTAACCCTAGACGCAAACTGACGTCATCATATACTGTTGGTATATTTATTGATTTGTCCAAGGCTTTTGACACCGTGAATCATGAAATTCTCCTATAAAAACTCAAGCATTACGGTATTCGAGGCACAGCCTTAAAGTGGTTCTCAAGTTATATTTACGATAGGAAGCAGTATGTTGAGTTTAATGGAAGCTGCGCTATGTACTGTCAGGTTAAGTGTGGGGTGCCCCAGGGTTCCATTCTGGGTCCCTTGCTCTTCTTAATATATATTAATGACTTGTGTAACGTGTCAAAGGTCTTGGATTTCGTCCTCTTCGCCGATGATACAAATATCTTCTTTTCTCATAAAGACATAAATTATATTTGTGAAATACTAAATCTGGAAATGACAAAGTTAACACAATGGTGTCGAGTAAACAAATTTTCTATAAATTTCAAAAAATTAAACTTTGTTATTTTCAGACCGCAACAAAAAAGGCAAACACTTGATATTTCTATCAAAGTAGACAAAAATTACATTGAACTTATTAAAGAAACGGTTTTTCTTGGTGTGGTTGTTGATGAACATTTACCTTGGAAGCCACATGTACTGAATGTTGCAAGACAAGGGCTATTCGAGTAGTATCGAAAGCTTCTTACTATTCTCACACTGAAAATCTTTTTAAAGACTTACGTATCTTGAATTTTGAAAACATTTATCAATACGAAGTAGGGAAATTCATGTACCTTTACTCAAAAGGTCTTCTTCCGAATTGCTTTCGAGAAATGTTTACCCTGACAAACCAAATACATCCATATAAAACTCGAAACTCAAACTTTCTTTATACCTTTCCATATCGAACAAACGTTCGAAAATTCTCGTTACGCATTCAAGGCCCAAAATGTTCTAATTCTCTTCCTCTTGATTTTCGTAACGCAACCAGTATTGGATCATTTTGTGAAAAGCTCAAGGGATATTTACTTTCTTAGTACTTTTTCCTGATAACTGTTTTTTTTTGTTGGCGAGCTACTTTTGTTGTTGTTTTCTATGTGCATTTTCTTCTTTTCTTTTTTACATAATTAGAGCATGGTCTTAGGTATGTTATGACATTACTCAAAATGCTCAAACATAGTTCAGAAAGCCCATACTTCAATAAGCTCTTTAGTTTCCAATTGATTTTCTTGCCATTTATATTACTACAGTGATTTTTAGTAGTGTATTTATTGTTTGAAATATTGGGTGGCATTAAATAATTTGAAACTTGAACTTGAAACTTGAAATCATAAAAGGTCCTGCAATTTGTGAGTTGACGGCGAAATGTCAACTTTTCGCTAAAAGCTTACTGAATTCTGACAACTTCACAAAGTATTCTAACTGTTCTGTGGATTTTAATCGCTAAATGCTGTTTTCTCGTCATTTTGAATTATAAAAGTTCAAAACTGAACATATTCTGATAGTTTAAAAATCCAAGATGATGGCCGAATGTGACGTCATTTATTTGACTATCATTGCCATTGAATCTAACTAAACACCACGTGGATTCGCTTAATTGAAAGAAAAAATGAAGCTTATGATTATTGTATGTATCAAATTTCATGTCAATCGGATAAACTCTGTTAAAAGTAGCAGGGGGGGGTTCCTATTGACCCCGCTCCTCCCTCAATTGTTCGTGTAATCATTTTTTCTTCGAGGCTTCGATGGTTGATAAAGGAGGCCTCCGCGATGAAAAAAAGTGGGTTTCTGCACCCTCGTTTCTGCATTATATTTATCTCCGGGAACATTGAAAATCTTGGGCGTACAAGACTAACTGTTTCTTTGGGGCAATGGCCAGTCAATCTAAAGGCCCAGGAAAACGAACGCGACAAGTCACAACATTGTGTGCGTTGTTGAGGGATTTTGGCCAACAATGATGCGCCCGTTTGCATGGGACCGGTTTCAAGCTATAAGCAACAAGTGCAAACAAGTGCCAACTTTGTTCTGGTTCCATGCAAACAGACGCAATATGCTAATTACATAACAAAGAAAAACCCAAATCAAAAAATATTTTTGCTGTGCATATCAGAACGTAGATTCCAAATAAGAAAAAAAAACACATTCAAGTGATGTATACACTTTATGATTTTACAAAACAGTTCCATTACAACCTTGAAGTTTATGTATATCCTGTTCTGACACTTTGCCGCTGTTGTTTCGTTTGATGATCTGAATATGTAGTATCAAACAGTGAAGATTCACACACGAATCGAAAAATAAATGTCATTTATTTTCCAAGTAATTAACTTTAGGCAAATCCATAGATCAATTATCGTTCAATTTCCACCTACATCTTACGCATCTTTGTATTTTCAGAGATCAGAAAAGGTAACTCTTTAAGAGTTAGAGCTATACCAGTCTCTTATAAATTATATATCTAGAGTACCTTGATCGATAGAACCACGACATAGCAATCTGGAATTGGACACGCAAAAATCTAAACTAACTTTGGCAATTTAAATAACTGTAATTTCCTTTGCTAAAAAGGTTTAGTCTTTAGCTACGGCTCATAAAAGTATTTGCTGCAGTTTCGTGAATTCCAAATTTGAATGAAGACAGGGAACAACTACACTCACATAATTTCCAAACCTATTATGAGGAGTGGATGATGTTTCTTGCTAGCTGACAAGAACCTTTTTTTCTTTGACAAAGGATAGTATGTA
This sequence comes from Umimayanthus nakama, assembly GCA_027574985.1. Lineage (NCBI taxonomy): Eukaryota > Metazoa > Cnidaria > Anthozoa > Zoantharia > Parazoanthidae > Umimayanthus > Umimayanthus nakama. The sequence continues at coordinate 27,913 of JAOBRG010358794.1, forward strand.
AAATTCATTGAAGCTTGTTATATCGAGGTTCCACTGTACATTGAACTTCTATCAAATCTTAAAAACGAAAATTTGCACAGTTAAACTACCTAAGGAAGCTGACAATGCTGTACATGTATATTCCTAAACTTTACACGTTTGGATATTTACACAGATTATGAAAAGTTTGCCAATACAAAATCGAAACTCTAAAACATAATGTCAAATGAACTATTCTGATAAAGCATTTTGCTTGGCTTTGGTGTACCACCGTTACTTGTTTTTCTGCTAAACTGTCTGAAGTTGTTCAAAAATATTATTACAGCATAGTTGATAAAACTAACTGACTGGAAAGCTCAAAAAATTTCAAAGGCAATGTACGAAGTTGCTTTGTTTTGAATTGAACAAAACATGACCCTGCATGTTGTTAAAGTAATTTGTGCTAGCCCAAATATTTTTTACTGGTTAGCTGCTAAAGTGCATTTCAATACCTTTTGGGTTTAGTGCAAGGTCAAAGCGAACGAACAAAAGAAATAGAGAACAAAACACATAACAATGATGCTGTTAATTTTCAAACCAGTTAGCTCTATTAACTATGATTGCAGTGAAAATGGGTCACGTTCCCTTAGAGCAGCCATATATATAATGAGTGCGTGTAAACTGAAGTATAAATGTTTTCAAACGTAAAGTTACTTAAAAAGCGTACTTGAACTTTATGTTTTATTGATCTATATGTTTGAGTCCGTTTCGTCAAATTTCCGAAGAATTTCACTTTTAGAACATGTTTTGGTTACACTTTGATGACTGCTTCAAGCACCTATTAATACCTGTTTGTTCAAAGAAAATCGGAAGGATAAAACTAGCAGCATATTACTTTTTGTATTCAATTTAAACAGGTTGTCCAGGAGGGCAAGCTGTGTGGTCCAAAAGTCCATTTCAAAGTTCCTAAAAGGTAGCCAAGTCTTTACATGAAATCGAAACGAAGTTTCTCCAGGCACAGTTAGAAAAATTAAAATATATATATTATACGAAAGAAACTTGTTAGCATGTATATAACTCCACTTCTCTGACTGTGCCAAAACAACTTCCGCTTTGTTTTCATGTAAAAACTTGGTTACCGTTCAAGCCCTAAATTTTCTGTCGCCCGATGGACCACCCTTGGGTCCCCGAGATGAGTTCCAATATGACCCCTTTTTGGCGCGCTGCCGACATCGCGTAATTTCTCAAACAACAGCAAGGGGTTAAAACCTGGGACGGATCCAAGCGTGGTTCGGTCAAACTCCAATTGGACGTGAAACAAACGCAAGTATTTTGAACAAAGTTTTTCTTGTCAAGAAAGGCCTTGTTAAACTACAATAACACTTAGATAATGTAGACGGATTACGTTTGTCCAACAATCCTTCTTTAAGTCCAGGATCGGCCATTCTAAAGAACTCTTACTAGATGAAGTTTGTTCAGTCATTGGTGGTGAATTTCGAACAACAAATAGTTGCGAGCACGCACTCTGTATTCTTGTAATGACAGTGCTACACGTGCCCTGTGTCCTTGTAATGCCAATGCCGTACTTTCTCTGTATCCCTGTAATGCCAATGCTACATTATGACAACAGCTGTGCAGGTTCCTCACTAGAGTATGACGCATTCTAGCAGCAACAATGAACACTCGAACAGCTTGAGATACAGCAGCAAAAACAACAAAGAGACTGAATCCTGCAGGAAGAACACTAAGCAGAGCCAGTTCGATCCATTGCAAAATTTTGATGTACTCTTCCGTCGGACCTACAGGTTCTGCTCCTACAGAAACCAACGTTGCTTCAGCAACACTAAAAGTGGCTATCATAACTAATGAGACGAGAGAAAAGGTTTCACAACTGTTAACTTTAGTATCCTTGTAAGGCCTTCTCAATAAATGATGCACCAATATTATCACACAAGCGCAGTCTAAACAAACTATACGAATCATGGGATCAATAATAAACGAATGAAGACACACGAGTAGAAATCTTCTACCAATCAATATGCTTTCCCAGTGCAGCGTACCAGAACTGTCCTCGGTTGGTGGCTTGAAAGGTTCGTGGAGTATTTTCTTCATTTCAGCGTTTTCTTCGTTTTCCTGTGTTACTGTCGTGTTTCTCTTGTAGCGGTTTATTAACCAGTAAATGATAACAGGCAATGGGACAAAACATGCACCAATGAACTCTCTGTTGGATATTTCATTCTTATGAATTTTTATTGATCCCCAGTAGAGAGTAATCATGAATGGTAAAATGAATATTGCCACAACTGCAAAAAAGAAAAACTGCCACCACTGCCAACATGGAATATTTGCGTTGTAGAATAACCTAAAACTGTCGCCTATATGCACACATCGCAGCAGTTTAAGGGAGACATCTGCTATTCTGTCGTAACCTAACAACAAGACTTCAACGGCAACAGCTGAATAATGAGCTACACTCGGTTTAGAATGGCCTCGCAGTCTGTTAAAAAAGTAGTTAAGCATGAAGATCGGCAGCAAGCATGTGATAGTAGCTATAACTTTTAATGATAGGAATAACTCTTTGGAGACGACTGTTATTCCTGGAAAGGGACAACCTAACTTTTTTGAGAATAAAATTAAATGGAAGTCGAAAAACGCCATAATTGGCGCAATGAAGGCCATTTTTTCAAGTAGACCTTTGTAACGCTTCATTAGCAGCAATTCAGCAATCTGGTAGAAATAGAAAATAACCTTTAAGAACCCGGAGCCTGTTTTCGTTTCATTCTGCTCAATCTGTTGTAAGTTGTTATTCCTGAACCAAAGAGTCTTCTTGTATAAGAAATTAATCACTGGCGGTTTAAAAACAAGATAGAAAGTCATACCAAAAGTAATGAGGGCGGTGAGAGGCCAAAACCAGTGGTCATGGCAAGTTTGTTTTGGTCTACATTCAGTTGAGAAGAGGTCCTCCGTGAAGCCTTGTTTACACTCACCACACAACAATCCTTCTCTGTTCCCGTAGCAACTATTATATGTACGACGAGGCCCTTGACAGTAACTGTGAGGACATGGAATGAACTTCAACATGGCAGGACTATCTGAAGCAAAGTAACCCCAAAAATTAGACCGTGCTGTTATTTTTTTTAAGCAGTTCGCTCCGAATGGACAAGGCAAGCAGGAAGATGTAGTATCAAGAGCAAGTCCTTTTGAGCGTCCTCTTTGCAAACTGTACCAATTTCGGGCACATTCCTGGCAATACAAGCTTGTCGAGTTGAAGTCAGCATTACAGGAGGAATTACGGCAAAGAACTTTAGCTTCTCTGTGAAAGTTTTCAACTCTTAATTCTTTTCCTATTGGACATTCAAAGGAAGAAAGCCCATCAACACTTACAAATCCACGTCTTGTAATTTCAAAGATTGGTTGCATTTCACGGCTGGTGTCCGTAACAAATGAGGTGTTGTGTATTGTAAGGCCTGCTCCGCTTTGAAAAGTGATGAAGGAATCCTTATCTTGTTTTAAATATGAGTTTTGTAAACTAACAGGGTTTTCCTTTCTTCTAATGAATGTAGAGTTAAACACACCTAAGCTTCCACTTCCCTCGGCCACAGTGATAGCGCCTCCATAACCTACGGGTATGTTGTCTTGAAAGGAACAGTTTGTAAAAGTCGCTTCACCATTTCTTAACATTACGATTCCACCAAACCCAATATTGTTTCGAAAACGAGTTTTTTCAAACGATACATAACCTTGGTAATCCCAAGACAGACTCTGGGGGTAGTTCTCAACGTAAATGCTTGGTTTGGGGCTGATGTCGAGTTTATTACTTATTTGAGGTGATTGCATTGGTGGTTGGTGAAATGCTGATAAATTGCTGGAGTGTGTGTGAACTTTTAACTCCACTTGTGAATGTGCCGAACTTGAACGAAGACGTTTGTCCGCAGAGGTGCGTATGAACATAACCGGTCCTTTATAACCCTTGTAGCTAAGACTTTTGTAATTATTGTTGTAGTCAAACTCTGACTCCAAAATCTTCACCGTTACGTTTGTTGAATTCATAAATGACATATAAAGAGACTGCCCTCTATTATTTTGAATTTTTACTCGTCTAAAGTAAACCAGGGCCATGGAAAAGGAAGTGTCTCGTTCGAAAGTTGAAGGAGATAAGTATGTTTTTTTTGAACGACTTGAACGTATCTTGATTGTGCTGTCCCAATTATTTGTTGGATGATTTCCATCGAATATCGAGTCTTGGATTTGGATCAGTATGTTCTTATCCTCCTTGCTGTTTGTTATGTACAAGCTCACTGTATTATTTCCAAATATACAATGCATCAAAACAATACGTATTTGCGTTTGTTTAGAGAAAGTTCGAAAAGAGAAGGTCCGAAATCGTTTAGGTGTTTTAATTGAATTTCTTAGTATTATTCCTTTTCCTGTGGTGAAATTCATCGTCATGTTGGTGCATAAAATGTCAAAATTGTCTGAAGCTGTAAAACCAACTGGGTTTGACAGAAAAGACGTGTTCGTAATGTTTAGAAGGTTGCTTTCTAAATCATTCTGCATTAAATAGAGCACTCCCCTTGGCGAGATGTTATCTGTAAACATACAATTGGAAATAAAAAGCATTGTGCCAAACTTGTGCGGTTGTTTGTATTTCTTCCCAGTTTGCAGCTTCCGTGATTTATCATAACTCAACTTTAACAGGGATCCAACATTTCTACTATAATGTACACCTCGAAGCTTCACTAAAATGCGTTCGTAGAAGTCGCTTGATTTCATAATTGTAACAGCACTATTCCAGGCGTTATTGTTTCTGTGGAACCCATTTTGCGTGTAATTGACACTTTGTATATCGATAGTAAGCAAAGAGGAAGTTTTCTTTTTGGTTTTGAGCGGTACGACTGACAAGCACTGGTAGTTGTTTCGGAAGTTAGTATGTGTTAAGGACACGAATGTTTCCCCCAAAGGCAAGTAAAGAATTGTTATTGAGTTGTCGCTATCGACAAACGTGCAGTGATGTATGAAAACGTCGGAATAATTGGTTAACTTTAACTTTGCACCGTGGAATACTAACCCAGACAGTTCAATAGTGTTACCAGTTTCGTTTCCTGGTGCACGGATGCTGATGAAATCATTTCTCGAAGTGCCGCCAGTAATGTGAGCAGCAGCATGGAATGCCTTCAGGCTTAGCTTTTTGTACACACCTGTTAGAGAGGGCGGCCAGGAATAAGGGTCTGTTTCTGTCCCTCTTCCATCGACATGAATGTAAAGAATTCTTTGTTTCGTATGCTGTACGCAATAATGCAGCGAGGAACAAGGATTTGCTTCATCTCCACAACTAGCAGATTTTTCTCCTTGCAGGCGAGATACATATATGTGTACTCTGCTATTGTGAACTTGTTGACTCTGGCCCCAAACGCAAGCTGCAAAACAAATAACGCAAGCTTCAATAAACTCTGATGTAACACTGTAATCAACTTTTGACAAAAATACTGGTGATTAGCACTGTAAATCTATAAAACTTGTACATTTTATGACCAGTTTCGCTATAACTGTGGCTTCGTCCTGAAGGAAATAGTGCTTCGAAAGAACGCACTAAGTTTTATAGTAAAGTATCATCTACCTAGTATGTACATGACCTAGGGAACTCGCACAATCTCTTGAGTAGGTACACATCCTCTCGGAACATGCACGATCTTTGGAACGATAAAAATACATTTAGAACAGTTTTTTTTAAAAATATTTAGAGAACCTTTTTATAGCTTGTAGTCCGATTCAATACCATAGGCCTTTCGACATTTTTCAGCTCTACGAGCTAACAGGGTGGCAAAGGGGTTTATCATGATCCCTTCATAGGGGTCAAAATCTTTAACGTGATGCATTATGAGACCGAAAAAATAGTCGTAATCCGTGATGAAAGAGGACGACGTGATAGGTTATTGGCATAACAAAACAGTAGTGATACGTTAAAGGACTGAAATTTATACTGTGATTCGTGCATGGCATGATTAAAAAGTAAGAAGCAAAATGTCTTGAAGAATTATCAGTTATTTTGCATTTTGTCGTTAAATACTTCATCAATATTCTAAAGTTTATTTTGGAATAGTACGTCCAACATCTGGTTCCCGTATTACATATATGTTATATAAATACACTCTGGCTCTTTTGAGATCAGCATCATTACTTTAGCCTTGTTGAGGTTTTCAGTTTAGCTGAACACTGTAACTAGAAACATTTTGCAGATGTCGGTATCGATCAGTCACAACATAATGCAAAAGACCAAACACGATGAAGCAAAGCAAAGTTCAATCTTTCTCGAACTATAATTATTTTCTCTATTCTTCACAAAAGTTTTCCTGATGCTCCAAAACAAATTGTAAGAGAGACTTTTCCCAAAATTTACTACGAATGGTCAAGTTTGTTAGGTAACAGCACCCATATGTTTTGTGTCTAGTTAGGTATATGGCTCTTTTTACCGTGATTCGTTATGATGCTAAAAATATTAACGTGATCCGTTATGAAGCTCAAAATTTTACCGTGATCCATTATCTGGGACCCCCTTTGCTACTCTGAGCTAAGAGTCTCTAGTTTGCTATGATGATCTAAAAATTTACGCTAGCTGATACATAATGAGCAACGTAACTGCGACTGAAATCAAAGTCGAAAAGCGATATTTCGATTTGCATCTTGTTTATTGAAAAAATGGACAAGATGATTTGTGGTTCTGAATGTACATCTCAAACTCTTTTTGTTTCACCTGATACTTTTGAGTCCTGCGTTCAGTCCGTGCTATACGAAAAGCTTACTAAAATATTAATTACATGATGCAATTTCATATGCAAGACAACATACTATTAACTTCTAAAACTATATAAATTATTTATCCTTAGGTATCAAAGCAAAGTTAAAATTGGACATTTCTCATTTTCGCCAGAAGGCAAACTTGTTCAGATTTGCGGTAACAAGCCAAGGTCTTCAGTTGAACTAGTACTGAGGTTTTTTTAGAACTGTTTGAAGAAGTGACCAACTAGTGACACGGATAATAAAGACTACTGACGGAAACCTGCAAGAACAAACCCCAAACACAACTTGTGATCGATTTTAATCGAACTTTCTCTAGCTTGAGATGACAGTAAATCACGTAGATGCAACTATAAGTATAGTTGAAAAATGATAGAAAGAGGGTTTTGGGAATTTTTACGTGACTTTCAACGTCTGACACAGCGAGTCACATTTCCATACCAAGCGAATATATTAAAGTGAGTTTAAACTTTCATGAGTGACATAACACCAGAGCATGCAACGAATAAAGACTGCAAGCTCTCGGTCGCGTCGTGACAAGATCAAGACATCCAGGAAAGTTCACAGGCGTTTGGTAAATATGTGCCACATTGCTGCTAGAACTTTAGGTTATTCAACGAGTGCCCATTATGTTGGGTTCTTTACAAAGTGTGTTGAAATACCCTTCATTGTCGGCTGCAGACGTGTTTATGCTTACTTTTTCAGGCCGGTTTCCCTGGAAATGGTTCATTAACAAATGTCCAATGAAGAGCAAGGGCATAACCCAAGGTTTGTGGTATTGTGGGCTTTAATTATCCTCAGTGATTCCTTTCGTTCCTTGATGGATTTAAAACGATTTCTGCAACTTTTGCTCAGAATCTTTTTACTGTTATTACTAAATTTACATGGCTTTGGGGCGAAGCTATCAAAGCTCTATGTAAACAGCGTCCACTACTGAAGTGTGGTCTCGGCATGAAAATTGGGTGGATATATCAGCTGCAGGTTTCGGGCGAGATGAATTTCCTTCAGAGAGCGACTCTGACTTCACTTCCGGGATGAAACCGCACGTGTAAGATTTTACTTTCGAAGGGGAAGAAATCGAACTCCAGGAATGGAAATTCATGTCAGATCTTTTGTAATCGGGTACGCACAAATTCGCTGAATAAGTTTGGTTAAGGCCTATATTCAAACAAATAAATAAAAACATTTATGGCAGTTTCAGCTTTCAAAAACTTTGGGTGTGTTTCTTTCTTTTTTTATATTATCAGTTACATATATGACAAACTTACTTGAACTATTAAAATAAATATAAAAACACAAGCTCTCTGATAACGGGTCGCACCGACCTAGACACTTAACGTTAGAGTTATTTTAAAATTATACGATTTATTTATAAATTTTTAACACTGCTCTAGCATACGCTATAGAACACTCTGTTTCTTTTAGGAATGCCATTTTTAAGATACAAAAACAAATAATTTAGCTCATGTAATATCAGATTCTCAAAAATGCTAAATTCCTTATTAGTAACTATATTTGTGCTAATTAAATTTAAGAATTACCTTCTGGCTAAACATGTATTTGCGCATACGTACGTTTTTCCCCGGACACCGAGCGAAACTAAATTTTTTTGCAAGTTTCTATAACAATCTCAAGTTCAGATTAAGAAATATAAAAACCTTTCTTTACTGGAATTACAACAGCTTTGTCACTTAATAAAGGGACAACAATAACTTCAGGACACTTGAGGCTGAGTTTGCTCATTAGAAATGACAACCACAAATTATCGGAACTACGCAGATCCTATGAAAACATGAACAAAAGTCTGTGCCGCGATTATGAACTCTTTCTTCTTTTTTAGGAGCATTTTTTCTATGTATTTATTCCGCTTCCACTGTATGGCAAAACATGTACTGACATAAACGACTTATACAGTGAGGACATATTACAACAGGCTCATGATCCTTCAAGGTAGACTGCCGAAAAGAATGTTGGTATAAAAAGTCACTTAATTGATTATAAGCAAAACTATAGAACTCATAACACCAAAGGAGAGATGATTTACGTGGTAGCGATACGTAGTTGTGACGACTACAATTGGTACGCCAAGTTAAAGCCGGATTGTCAACGAAAGAAGTGAGATCGCACAGTGTTCGATAAATAATTGATTACAAGAGCTTTGAAAAGAAATTAAAGTTTTCATTGACAGATCTTATAGGTTCGGCAGAGCATGCCGTGCGTTTATAACAATATATAGCTGTTCAAAGAGAGAGAAAGGTTTTCAAAAAAAGTATGCGTCTGCCATACACAGGCTTTTTTGTCATTTTTATAAAAAAGCAAACTTTAGAAGAACATTTAAGCTCGGATTCTACCAAGTTTCAATCGCGTTTTTAGTTTTCTTCCTAAACGAACTATTTTGCAAACATCACAAACACAAGTGTGCGTCGTTTGAGCTACAAACCCGCTACTAATGTAAAACTTATTGAGAATTCAACTAGAACAGCTTTTTTCATGTCTGCAAATAAGAACAACTTAAGAACTATTTGGGTTTGAATCAGTGTCAAAGATGAAAGGGCACTGAGCCTTAGTCAAATCCATAAGTTAAGCTTGAGCTGTTTTGTAATCTTCGTTTAGCGTTGATTGGCTTCCAGTTGTCTCCATATACGATTCAATTTAACCAACACTTTTAACATAAAAAATGTATGACATCATTTACTTACCAACACCAGCACTAAAAAGCAATAATGCAAGGCCCAGCTTCATCTGAATTACTGACTTGCACTTCATTTTTATCATTCAGTATCGTGTCCAACTCAATTGTGTTCGAGACACGCCTTGTGAAGCCCACTTCCCAGTCATGCACCTTTCATGCAGCAATGGACTAAACTCACCGCTGTGGTCGAGTTAAGTCTCTACTTTCTTTTAAATAGATTTTGCTACTTCCGCATAAATAGAAAGTGCAGTGACGCAATAAAAGGAAAAGAAAGTGGGCAAATATAATAGCTGATAGACAAATATATTTCTTTGAAATTAATTTAATTTTTACCAATTAATGAAACGTATTTTAATATGAGACCAAAATCTTTGGTTTTATTAAGTTTAATGTATATTTTTATATAGAGTTAAAAAGTTTAAGGATACTCGAATTCCAAGACAAAAACCTCAATAGGAATGCCGGTTTGTTTAATGAACCGATAACCGCTACTACTTACACCGAAAGTTATGGTAAACAGGCTGAAGGAAACCCTGACGGCGTTGACACGAATTGGCGCTTTGATGACAATCAAAGAAATAGCGGAAAAAGAAACGAAACTATTATCTCTGACCTGGAATGTACAATTTTTTCGCACGATGCAACGAAAATGACAATCCAGAGTCCAGTACTTTCAATCACACATTGTTTAATAGTCTTGTTGTTTGTGCCAACTCCCAGCTTCTCGAAGGGAATCCTCCATTAACATTGCTGAAATGATTTATTCAGTTGTTTCTCTTTTACACCTTTATGTTTTTATACAAGAAATTTTATAAGAAAACATGCTAGTCAACAAAAACACTTCTTATCATTTACTGCTTTAGTTCGGCAAAGTTTGATGTATTTTTTATTTAAACCATTTTATCAGAGATTTTGTGTTCCAACCAGAAACATCGCTGATAATACGATCCACAAAAAGATAAATCTAGCTGGATTTTTCAAAAGGATACCGTCAGCGATAAGCACGGTGTCGTTAGTACCCTCCCGATCCCCCCCACCCTCTCCCAAAAAAAAGAAAAAACCCTCCAGTCTATAGCTTAACTGTTTGAGTATCCGCAATATTTTCGACATTTTAGACAAAAGTCATTTGAGAGAGTAGCTAGCTTGTGTGCTAGTTAATTTACACCGGAAACGATAGGTGAAACTCGCTTGTTGCTTAGAAGTAAAACAAAAATTGACCGAACGAGACTGTCAAAATCATGCGATAGTATAAAGTTTCAAGCGCGTTTTGTGTGAAGAGAAAAATCGCTAGTGAAAATGTCTGCGATTAGAGTGGAACCCCGTTAATACGGTCACCAACGGGCAAAAAAAAGTGGCCGTATTAACGGGGTAGCCTCATTAACGGAGTTTTGTCAAATTTCATAGTTTAAGGGGGGTAATAACAAATACATTGCACTAGCACCTCCTGAACGACACAACAAGAGAGTCTCAGCTCGGTTGCTATAGTTCCGAAATAGGAAGTTCTAAGCTATGAGAAGGCACTTTGCCAGGACGTCGTTCTGCTGTTTGGCACGCACAACAACTTGAATAATTACTTCATAGTTTTTCTGACCGGAAGACTTTGAACATCGTTGTACATGTTGCATTACAAATGACTTAACCACTTTGTATTTTAGATAAGCGGATGTTGCTGTCAGGGTGTGAAAGTTAAGAAAACCAGCTGTAGGTTAAGTAAATGACCGAAACTAGTGAAGTTGACACATCACACGCGTCTTGATTTTCTCGAGTGGCCGTATTAACGGGGTTAAATTATAAAGAAATATGTGAATTTGGACATTGGGAAAGTGGCCGTTGGCCGTATTAACGGGAGACCGTATTAACGGTTTTTTATAAGAAAATGTTTGGCCGTTTTTCCGGGCCAGAAAAAGTGACCGTAATAATGAGGTGACCGTATTAACGGGTTGGCCGTAAGGCGGGGTTCAACTATGTAAAAGGAAAGATCTTCCAATTTCAGGTCTTTAAAGCAATAAAGGTCATTCTACTTTTTGCAGTGCGCAGCTCTTGTGCTCATAAAGGTCAAATCATAAATTTTGAGATATTTTACTGTTCCTTGACAAAAACATTACAGTTAAATCGACATTTGGTAAAACTAATTGGAAAGATTGAAAATTGTTCGATTTAACCCAACTTCTGTAAAACTCGCCCCAGGCTCCCCTCGGAAAATGAGCAAAAAAACGTCCAGTTTAGCGATATTTTGCACACTATCTCCTAAATAAGTTCGGTGACCCCCGTATTTTTTTTCGCTCATTCAATTGGTAGTTTAATGGTCTCAAGTATTTGTAAAAGCAAAACTATCGAGCAAAACTTGAAATAAAACTGAAAACGTTTTTATTAACACATAAACATCGCCTTTTATGTACGTAACCCTGATAACGTTTCTGTGGCCTTTTCAGCTCGAAGTTCCAAGTTTGAACGCGAAGTTGCTTTGAATACTTGGGATATACTTATGTAATTACTTTGTTAAATATTTCAATTGAAACTGACAGGGCTTTTTTGTTTGAAATAAGCAGACATATCAATTATTTCGAAACAAGGACCAAACAGCTGCCATTTGGCATTAACGGGGTGCGTTTGATTAGTTATAGCTCTCAAACGAAGTCGGACAACCCCCTTTTTATTACGTCTTTTGGACGGCCTCACGATAGGCAAAGTATTGACAAAGTTTAAAAATATCTATCAAGCGGATTTTTTTCAGGTGAATAACCTTAAAGGAAAGCGCATCGATTTTGGAGCAAGGAAACCGACGCTAGGACTTTTTGCGACAAAATGAGGCCCCTTTTTGTTCAATTTCAGCGGGTATACCTTTTGCATGGAGAAACTGCCCACAACTATATTAGCAGAATCCAACTCAATTCAGCCTAAGGCGAATCGACAATCAGTTCCATGTTCCCGTTTACTGACAACAACAACAACAGCAACAGCAACAACAACAACAACAACAATTTGTTCTTTAGCACAGTCTTCATAATATCTTAACGAGTTAAATAAATGTTTTAGTGAAACAGAATTATAGTGGTTGGACACCCGAAACATTTAAAAACAAGCTAATCTAATTAATGAGGTGCTAATTCCATTTTACGTAATTGGTTATATATCCGGAAGCAAAGGAAAATCCATTAACATTGTAAATAAAAAACAAAGGAAAGAAAAAAGGTAGTCGATGACTTCATGTGACTCTGGTTTTAACAATTAGTCGCCGAAGGCGACGTGAATACCGGCGAAATTGCACTGGTGATTATTCGAGGAAACAAAACAAGCATTGAGTGCTTTATTTGCATGACAACAAACTGTTATCACAAATGCTGAATTTCTTGTTGTTTGGCGGCGCTTTTAGGTGCCTGTCGAGGGCGGCTCGGATCGATAGCAAGTTTGTTTTCATGTAAAAGCTGCCGTCAGTTTTTCTCACGGAGACGTAAAATTTTACCAGGCATTTATTTGTTTCATCAGTTTCCATGTTTTCTAGCTCACTTGTGAACTCTTGCTGTTGTTGAAACCATTCTGTAAAGCAAACCATTTCCTAAAAGTCATTTCAAAAAGTTGCTGACTCTGTTGCGAAAAATGTAAACAAACTTTCCTGTTTTGAAAATAAATGTTTCGCGAAAGGAAAATTTTACTTAATTTACCAACCTACCTTTGAATAGCTTGACTCTAAGTTTATAGCATCTTTTGTCTTTTGAGGCACGGCATTTTCTTTAAACTGCTCAATTTGTGACTCGGAAACATCAACAAATCTGGCCGCCTTTTTGAGTGGTGATTATGGCGAGAGAAAACGAAGTTCTCGACCAATCAGCGCGCGTCTTTTTCGATAATAACCAGTGCAATTTTACTAAATTGTTATATTTGTAACTCAAAAAGCGGAACTGATCAGTTACAAAGGAGACCCAAAGAGTTGCGTGCAGAGGAGTATAAGTTTTAACTATTTGATCAAATTTTTATTTATAAAAATGGTTTAGTGTAAACGGATAGTATCGTTTCATTTGACCATTGGAGGACTGAAAAAAATGACTAGTTAGTCACGCGTGCTGTAGCATTTTCCGCTAGGAACGCCTGCTACAAGTGATTGGTTTTTTCGGACAATCAAGGGACATAATGTAGCGGCGAAAGGCGGCCCCATATATAAGGCCTTTCATCTAAAAAAACACGTAATAAAAAAGAAAGATATGAAAAACAGAAATTTTAGGCGATCTGAATTATTAATAGTTATGTATTTACCGATCGATAACTGAACAGCTTATTACCTTTAAACTAGTTTGTTATTAGGTTTTAACCGAGAGTGAGGTCTATAAGGGAAATATCACTTTGAATTTAGGTCTCCCTGTACTGACCGAGAGCGAGGTGTGTACGGAAAAAGCACACTAAGGCCTTGTTGTACCGATCGAGAGATAGAGAGGTCGACGTGTTGTGGCTAGCCGATATGTTAGAGCTTGACATAATAAAAAATAGTGGTAACAATAACAATAATAATAACAACAACAACAATAGTAGTAATAATAATAATTATAATAATAAGTGCCTGGCGAGACACAACACAGCCTTGAAGATTCTGTTTTTCGAAATGCTTCGAGATCAGAACTTGGTAACCAAGGACAAGGTACCAACAACAACCAAAGACGCAGAGAAGACGGCAAAGCATGGCCCTCTTAGATGGGAGCTGAAGCAGCAGTACCCAGATTACGAAGTGAAACAGTACAGCATCATCACTAATGTGCTAGGTGGATGGTCCATGGATCTCGAAAAGGCAATGAAAGAGCTTTTGGGACCACCATCGAGATCAGTACTGAGGAGAATGCAAAAAGTGGTGTTGCCACAAAGTTTAAACATTTCACGCATTTTTGTAATGATTTTAGGTTTTTTATAGTGACTGTTTATCGATGAATTTTAAGAGATATCACCGAGAATTTTTTCATGAGGAGTTTTCATAAGAGCTTTAAAAAGAGTTGAATTTAGAATATTAACTAGGTATGTTTTAGAGACAGACGACATAGGTCACGCTCACGCCCTATGTGCGTTTCTTTTAGGGACATACTTCCAAACGTTTTATACTGCAAAAATAACAATAACAATAACAACATCAATAATAATAGGCGTTTATTCACAAAATCATCGTGCTACAAAGTGAATAGCGAATTTTATTCTATTCTATTCTATTATAGAAATTTGAAAAACTTACAATAAATTACAAAAAGTAGAAAGGAGCTGAAACGTTGAAAGTGGTGCTGGGCCTTGTATGTTTGTTTAAATACAAATAATTACATAGTTTAAATGCATATGTAAAAGATGAGATGAAATTTACTAAGACCCGTGAGCTTGGACACACATGGTTGGGAAAATACTCTTTCTAAAACGTTCTGTTCTACATTTAAAAATCGATGTCTGTTACTCAATATAAGGATCGGCTATGCGCACGTGCACGTGTTAATCTGTTAACCTCTGTTAAAGGCACAAGGTGGCTCAAGCTAGCGTGATTCCGGTCTTTCAATCTTGTCAGGTGCTTCTGAGCATAGATCATCCTTTCTTAAGCTAAGTTCGATAAAATCCAGATATCAGGAGTGCCTCGTGGTACCGGAATCATCATCTCATCATCTTGCAGTCAGTCGATTCGACTAGGACTGTTTATGGATTCGGCTTGGATGAGATTGCAGATC
>JAOBRG010358795.1:0-27523 GCA_027574985.1 Umimayanthus nakama
TACTTGCGAAGCGTTGTTATGTTTTTCACAAACTTTACAACAAAACCAATAACAAAACTTCCGAAGTTAGCGTTAATTTTTATGTATTGTTAGTTTCTTATAATAGGTAACAGATACACAGTAGTATGGACTATTTGCACAAGTCTGCTGCAAGAATTCGGAAAAACGTTTGGGACTTTCGTCAAAGTTCTATGCCTTGAAGTATTACAGAATGGCACCGTTACTAAATTACAAAATCAAAAAGACAAATTATTTAATATCTAAACAAAATCCATTCCTTCCAGCAAACAAACTGATGAGAAAAGAGGTTATAAATTGCTCCGAAAGTCCTCAACTACCAAAATCAGTTAAGAGGCATGCTCAAAGAATCACTTTGTAGCCCTGAGAATTTTGCTTTTGCATTGTATAAAACCAACCACAAGTGTAAAAGGATAAAGCCTTATCGTTATCTGTTTTATGATTAGCAGAATTGCCTACAATGTTAACTGAACGTTCAAAAAAACTCTGAAACGTCTGAAATTGCCAGCTATTCAAAATTGGCGCGGGCTTCAAAAGCCTCTCCCCCCCCCCCTTCCAGGCGGAATAGGGTTAAAGCACATTACGTAATGACTCCTATGTGCAAAAAGGTAAGGAAAGGTCAAATAATACTTCCTTGAGGCGATACCCTGCAGATATACGTGCGGGAAATCCCGAAAAGTTTTGAAGTCACACCTTCCATGTTGCGCTAAGATGTGACCCAAAAAAAATACCTTTGAAGTTTATTACCTTCTTTTGATAGTCAATCTTCTATATTCCAATATGAAAATGATTGGAGGAAAAAAAATACATAGTTCTGCGGCCAGAGAGACTGCGTCCATTTCCTCGCCCTAGTTTTCTCTCTTACTAAAAATGACTATATCCCCACCCCTCGGGCAAAACGAAAGCCCTAATGCGCACAGATCCCCCAACCCACCGCGCAAAACAGCATGTCAAAGCCCCAACCAACACCAAACTATGCCCTATACCTTCCCGGGATGGGGGGAAGTGGGAGTTTACATTGACAGGTGCATAACACAGAATGTCCTAAAGATCAGAGGGAAAAGTTTTACGAAGGACAGATTTTACTTACCAAAATTGTAGTAAAAATACGTGATGGGTGGACATTACCCTTGTGATTCTGTGTGGGCGCCAATCCCAACAACGACCAATGAGACCACAAGTAGCCTCAAGCTCATTGCCACTTGACTTGAACCGCGGAGAGATGAATCGGGTAAGAAGTATGAAGAAAATCCCAACACAGCACAACACAGCACCATACTTTACCACACAACACAATGCAATGCAGCGAAACTCCACAACACACCGTACCACATACAAAACACAGCGCTTCATAACAAAAGAGGTTGTGCTGTTACTTTATTGCATAGGTATACTCATCTTATTGAGCATATGAAATGATATGAACTTTTGTAATGCTTCCTTTAATCATTATAGAATCGGTATTGCTAACAATAAACAAAACGCTACCGCCAAAAGCACAGAATAAGCTGCACTGGCGACATTCTTCGTGAAAAGTAAACCCAAGAAAAGTATATAAATAGAGCTGCTCCATCAGTTGTAAGGGTATTTACAACATAGATTCTCTCGGTTGAACCGCATGATGCATTTAAGGGATGCATTACCTTACTTTGCTGTCGTATAAAAGTCTTTTTAATCTAACAACTCTTCTTAGTTATTACATAATAACCTTTGGAACGTTTTGTTTGTTGGTATCAAGTACTTTAAAATACACTACAACTTAAACAAAGCGTTTTTGGTAGCATCGAATTTTGCGCTTTGAAAGCGACGACAAGAAAACAAAATTATTACAAAATAAAAATTCTAAAACAATTACTTTTGAGCTATTGCTTCATATATTTGTTGTATACCTGGAATATTGTGTACAAAGAAGCGCGCTATCCAATACGTTTTGTCTCCAGCACTACACAAGGAGAAAGAGGACAACGGAAACTTGATCCCTCACTTTCTTTTCAATGAGAGGAAAAATATATCCATCCAGCCACCGTTTTATAGCGCAATGATAAACTGACCTCGAAAGAACTTGCGAATCTAAACTCATTCACTGGAAAGCAGTCTGTCTACTTTAAGTCAAAAACCAAGAAAATAAAAATTCTATTCAACCTACGCCGTAGGCAGGGGCGGGTGCGTGCCCCCAAGATAAGAAAGTTGCCGCAAATAAAAAAATTGCTGCAAAGAAAAAAGTTGCTGCAAATAGAAAAGTTGCTGCAAATAAAAACAGTTGCTGCAAATACAAAAGTTGCTGCAAGTAAAATAACCGCTGCAAGTAAAAAGGTTGCTGCAAAGTTTTTGGGTATCCTTCGAAACTTGGCTACACTCTGAGAGATTTCTCTGCAAAACAAAAATCAAAGCAAGCTTGATGCCATAGGCTTGAATACTGATTCAGAAAATCCCCTATTGGGCTTCTGCAAATTAGTCGCAAGGCATTATATTTACAGATGTAAACCAAAGAGATTGTTCCCAAAGATGACTCCCTTCTTGCATCAAATAAAATATTATGCCTGTATAGAAAAAGAAATACTTTCTAACAAGGACTTTCAAGACAAATGGAAACCTTTACTTTTATATGGTCAGCTAACCTTTTAATGACAATATGAATATCAAAGTTTGGTAAAGAAAACAAAGAAACTGAAATACACAAAATATATATCGACAAAATGTGGAGACCCACGTAAATGTTATAATGCAAATCTTAAAGAACGACATAACTCTTTATTTTTGAATAAAGACGTAGTTAAAACAATTTTATTAATTAATTGCATTTACTGTAAAAACACTGTTATTTGAAACTGCATTGAAAAAAGCAAATAAATTAATAAAAAAAACTTTTTTGAAGCAACTTTTTTTATTTGCAGCAACTTTTTTATTTGCAGCACCTTTTTTTTTATTAGCAGCACCTTTTTTATTTGCAGCAATTTTTCATTTGCAGCACTTTTTTATTTGCAGTAACTTTTTTCGTGTTTGCAGCACATTTTTATCTGCAGCAATTATTTTTTGTTTATTTGCAGCAACTTTTTTTTGCTTGTATAGGGTGCAGTGTTTAAAATGCAGATTATCTTTTTTATGTGGTGACCCTTTGGGGCCACCGTAAATTTCAGACCTGAACGAGTTCACAATGTGAATGTTTAACAGGCAAAACAGATACGTTAGACAACTTTATATGTATTTTTCTTGAGAAAGCTCGTTGGCAGTTGGGGCGGAATCGTCTTTCAATTTTAATAGCCGATTCTATCAGTTTTAGTTGTTGTTCTTACTATTGAATCCGTTAATGACGCTTTTCAACTCTTTTACATGTGTTTTTCCCCAGTTCAAGTTCACCTCATTTAAACTTTAGAAAACATTAATTAATAGATTTTAAAAAGTGCGTCTAAAAGCCTTCCACAACAACTCCTGAAGGAGAGAGAGTCGCAACATTTTCAACATTTCCGCTTTTAATTAAATAACATAATAATAGGCACGCGAAACGTGCATGTGGCTACTGCTGTTACGATTTAATACTGCTCTTAAGTCTCACGCATTGAGTGCGAGTCTCACGCTTTTCGATGTAATCTCATGCTCTCACGCTTACACGAGTATTTCTCGCACATTAGCTATAGCACTCTTAGAACTGTCAGAAGTGCTTATAATCGTTAATTTCTGTCCATAGAAAGAGTCAATGCGCCTGGATTCAATAGCGCATTTCTGGCGATTCGACA
Organism: Umimayanthus nakama; assembly: GCA_027574985.1. Classification (NCBI taxonomy): domain Eukaryota; kingdom Metazoa; phylum Cnidaria; class Anthozoa; order Zoantharia; family Parazoanthidae; genus Umimayanthus; species Umimayanthus nakama. The sequence goes on from JAOBRG010358795.1 coordinate 3,753, forward strand.
AGTGCAAAATCCAAAACCTTTGGGGAGAGCATGCCCACGGACCCCCCTACTGCCCTAGATGAAGCTCGTGTCAATTGGCACTCGCCCATCAAACAAACACAATCTTTGCGTAAATACAAACTTGAGAGCTCTGCTTTATTTTGAGTCATTAGACTTCAAATCCAAAGATCTGTTGTAGCTTTTACAGAGGGAGGAGTGACTAGGTATTAAATGATAATCTTTTTGAACTCAGAACACCCAAAAGCGATAAAGTTATGGTCACTGTTTTTTTTCTTAATTTTGACGTTTTAAGAAATACCTTTTTTTGAAAAAGAAAGGAATCACAAGATAGCAGTGACACAACCAAAGCCACACGACACATCTACAAGTCACGGCGCAACAAATCGTCGTGGCACTGCACTTCACAGAGACTACTATTTTTGTGAACAAATCATTCTCAAAGTATATTATTTTTTAAATTTAAACAAGGTTGTACTTTTACATACATTTTTATAAAACAAGTGGTTTTTGACGTATTCGACTGTGAAAAAATGCAACGAAAAACAAGATACGCTTGATGACGTGATTGATGAAGTTCGCATTCCATTGATTGATTGATTGATTGATTGATTGAAGGACAACAAGAATCGTGAATGAGATCGGCTATTAAATAAAATCTGAAACTTCATATACACACTATATTTTCTAAAAGTAAGCAACCAAAGGCAAATTTGCAAAGCGACACAGAGCTGATTAAAACTTGTTAAAACTATCTTGATTTCTAAAATTAACTAACATTTCAGAGCGTAGATTAACTTGTGCGTGACAACTGCGCAAAACTTGCATAATTTATAAACCGCATGAATTTCGTTCTGTGAAAGTATGCATCCGCTGGCGAAAGTCAAAGGGTTCGCTGGAAACAAACCGAATGAACAGCCAGTGTACCTAATGACAAGCGATCTTCGATCTGAAATTAAACGAAAACATCGTAACATCGAGACTCAAGCCTGCCAGTTGGTGATAAGTTCCAAACAAAGCGTGGCCAAATTGACAAACATCAGTCGGTCCGATGGAACAAATCATTCTTCGTTCGCTGTTCGGCTTAAATTCGGTTTTACTGTAGTCCATGTGTTCAGGTATTTACTGGCAGCAATCACATCGTAGTTACTCGATTGAAAACTAGTTGTAACATCTGTTTTGTTTTACCATTAAAAGAGTAGGTCTCGCTCAAGTAATCTTGCACCAGAAAGAGTTTAGTTACTCATTATGTCGCGTGCACATGACATCCCAGAGAGCCTCGCGCGCTTAAAGTGGACACTCGGACACTCTTACAGCGCGATGACATAGTGTGGCTACCTGCCTTCTAGGCAGTAGCCACAAAAATGATAGCTATTTTATTCATTAAATGTATTTATGAAAGATTTGTAGTTAATAATTATTTTTTGGATGGCTTTCACTTCACTATCAAACGATCTTGTTTTAGATATCTAAACATGAAGTACACTAGGCTGAAGACCTTTTTTTATCAAAACATTTGTTTCTAGCGGATTTCATACACCGTGAGTTTGCTTGGACGCCATTGTTAGTTTTCTTTAACATGGTACCCAAAGCGGGTCTCAATCGTATTTTCAGAAATTAATGTAAAATTTACTGAGGAAAACAAATTTGCAATGCAAAAATATTTGGACAAGCGCGAAAATGAGCAAAATGTTGTTTGGAAGAAATATTCGAAAGTTTCAGTGGCTTACGAGTTACGTGCTCCGACTAACAGTGCGGAAGATATTTTCTAGAAAATTGCTCAAAGTCGAAACTGGTTCTACATTAACGTTGTTTAGAAAAAATTCGTGTGTCGTCTTTTGTTACAAGCTCCAAAGATTTTAAGAGATATCCATATATAGGTTTTAGAGACATTTGCGGGACAGTAAAACTTTACTAGTTCGGAGATCAAGTTGTCTTTGCAGCAAACATTTTCGCTAGTGATCTTTAATAGTATAGGTAAAATACATATACATGTATGTACTACAATGTGTTTTGACTATTTTCAATTCAACTGCCGAATTTTTTGTTTTAAAAAGTCAAGCCTTTTTGAGGTTTCAACTTTTGTTTTCCCGAAATCTATGTACTAAGTTTTTAATTTACACTTTATATCACTAATAATTTTATTGGAAAGAGGTTTGAATTTCGAAAATTGTAACAATTATCAAATTTTAATTTTTCTGCAAAGAAATTAATCCAAGCAACTTAACTGTATGGGTTAAATCAGCTCATTAATAAACTAACTCGCGCGACGGAACACACAAGGACAGCTATTGATCTCGTCTTTGTGAACAACTCACACCGTGCTTGTTCGTATGGAGTAAAAGAATTTACAGCAAGTGATCACTCTATTGTTTTCGCTGTGAAGAAAGCGAGAATTTGCAAGACTCCGCAAAAATTCGCGAAATAAGATCATTCAAGCGTTACAATAAAGACCAATTTGCAAGGATGTGGCTGACATTCCCTGGAGTACAGTCGAGTCTTTCGATGATATCAATGACGCAGTATCAGCCTGGAATAGTGTCTTTGATGATGTTGCAAATCGGCACGCTCCAATAACAAGGATAAGAACTAAGGGTACACTCAAGCCTTGGATTACAAACGATCCGAAAGAGCTAATGTCTGAAGGAGATTATGCGTTTAAAATTGCGAAAAGATCGGGTGGCCAACAACAATGGGATAATTATTGCAAGTTGAAAAACTTTACAAATGAAAAGATAAAGGCGGCGGAGGCTGAGCAATACAAAAACTTAATTGAATCACCTGTTTGTCCAAGAAAAATGTGGCACTCATTAAACTCGGTGCTTGTAGCAAAGAAAGAAGAAGGATCGGCGTTTCAGGTGCAGGATAACAAATTAACGTACTCTATCAGAGTCTAAGGTGGTATACATAGCATCAAAGTTCAACAAGTTCTTTGCAACGATTGGAAACAAAGTTGCTAGTAGGTTGATCACTGTAACAAGGGATGCGTAGAGAAAATACGAGCCCAATCCTACGGCGGACAACGATAACCTTTTGGATTTACAGTCAGGTGATTCGAAGGCCGTTTGTGAGATCTTACATTCACTGAGAGTTAACAAGGCGGCTGGACTTGACAAAATACCTGCAAGACTTGTAAGGGATGCTGAAATAGAACTTGCTCCCTCTATAACCTATCTTAACAACAAGTCAATCACGGATGGACCTGTCCCGGCCTTGTTGAAGGTCGCACGTATTACTCCCTTGTACAAGGCCGAGGATAAGATGTTGATGGAAAACTATTGGCCCATCTCTGTGTTGCCTGTGTCGAGCAAAGTCACAGAGAGAGTGGTACATACACAGATGAGTGCAATTTTAGACCAGTTGGGCTTCTTGTACTCACATCAATACGTGTTTAGGCGTGGTCACAGCACTGCAAAAGCTATTGGATATGATAGTTAAACAGCTGGGCCTTAGAAGCTATTGACGGAGGTAAAGTCATTGGTTTTAACTCTTTGTCGACATCTCTAAAGCATTTGACTCTATAAATCACAAAGTGCCCCTGGGAAAACTTAAACGCACGGGACTGTCTAGAAGAACTTTGAGTTGGTTTACGTCTTATCTTGCTGATAGACGACAAAGTGTGTGGAAAATGGGGAAACGTCAGAGACTCACCAAATTGCCCTAGGTTTCCCACAAGGGAGTATCTTAGGACCACTGCTATTTAATATTTATATTCTAAAGTAACTTACCAAAAGCCGTGGAGAAGAGCCGGTTGATTATGTACGCAGACGATGCCGTTTTGTTTTTTACTGCGTCGGAACCCCTTGAACTTCAAGATGCACTTGGTCGTGACTACAGTCTAATCTCGAAATGGTATACCATATTTTAAAAAATAATACATACATAAAACATGAAAAATCTCACTACTTGCTCGCTGTGATTTACAAATAGGTGATTAAACTGCCTTATTACTTTGTAAAAAGCTGCCTTTGATACTTTTACTCGTCAAATATTTCAAGTTCTCACCTCAGTGTTCTGGAAGCTTTTCAGGTCTGTCGAAATTTTCAGGTCTCCCCTCAATTCATCCATCCCCTTCTCTCGTAATTTATGAACGCTCCCTAAATAGGTATATTCTTGAACTGTTTCAATCTTATTTCCTTTAATAGAAAATAAAAGGTTCTTTGGCCCGAGTTGGTCTGATTTTTGAAAGATTGTTATTTTTGTCTTTTCATGTTAACATCAACCAACCGTTTTGCAGTAACAAGAGGCTCATTAAGCCTTTATTCGTGGTACGAGTGGAGACTAAAGTGAAGTTGCATTCAGTTATTTTAACCCTTAAAGCCATTACGGGGCACTGACCGCGTGGGACCGGGGACAAATCCCAAATATGGCAGTCACTGGGCCGAATCGCTAATCGCCACTTGAAGGGAAAAAAAAGAGAAAAAAGAAAAAGAAATGGAACCCAAAAGTTGACTCGCGGTACCACGGGTAATGATTCTAGTGTTTTTAAGCTGTTCCGTATTATTGGGCGGTGGAATTGGGTCACGCTGCATAATCAAATGATGAAGGCAATTCACTAATAAATAAATTAAATAATAGTGGGCTTAAAAACATCCTTGTCTAACTCCGCGATCATACAAAAACGAATTAGTTTTACTTCTGTTTAGTTTAACCGTTTAAGAAGTCTTTGAATTGAGAGACTTTATTAAGTAAAACATAAATAGTGCCACCGATGCCACAATCAAGTAAACGATAAAAAAGGCCATCATACAATACAGAATCAAAGGCTTTTTTAAAAAAATCCACAAAACATGCATACAATTCTTGTGCAGGTGCAAATACGTTTTTATCAAAGCACGTAAAGAGAAGATGTCATCCCGCATGACTGTCCGCGTGACCTGTCCACGTGAGTGTGGAAGCTGAATGGAAGCTGTGTCAAGGCGATTCAGTTCGATCATTCGCAGATTTAGTGACGCAGCTTCTGAGAACATCGAGCAGCTCTTCTCTTATTTACTACACAATGACTTTCATTCCTGGAATGTTGTGTTTCTTGAATCAAGCACTTACACACTACAACTTGAAGAAACAGATTTTTGTTGAACAAGCAAAAACAAAATTATTACAAAACAAAAAAAAGTGTAATTAAATAATTAGTTTTGAGTTTTTGCCGTGTTGATATAGCTCTTAAATTATGTTGTGCACAAAGATACCGGCTATTTCATAGGTTTTGTCCCAGCACTATCGACAGCTTCATAAACAAACGTAATGAACGAAGACAGGAGAAATTAATCCCTGAATTTCGTTTCGATGACAGGAAAAATGTATCGATCTAGCTATGGTTTTGTTAGCGCAATGACAAACTGAGCTAGAACGTTCATTGCGAAACTGAAAATCATTCGCTGACATCAAGTATCCTATCAACGTCACTTTACAAACCAAGAAAATATAGAGCACATTCAATCATAAAGGACAAAAACATCCATCCATCTCATGTAGTGTACCAAGACAATTGTTCCTGTGGTGAAACCTATATATTAATGAAACAATGAGCATCGTCGAAGTAAGAATGGCAGAGGGGAACGACCTTTTACGTAACTCAGAGCGATCTCGATACCTTAAGGAACAAGTCCTTTGAGTTCAATTGGATGGTCATTTACACAGAAAAGTTTGTTCAAGTGCAAAATCCTCGAAGGACTCCTTATTAAACATTAAGTCTATCGCAATCAATAAAGGAATCGATTGTTGTATTACAAAGTTGTTCCCAAGTTTATAACCTGAGCAACCTTTTAAATACGCTCGAAGAGTTCCCCCACCATTTCTTTTAAGTTGATAATAATGCTTCGATTCGAACTGTTTAATTGTTTTTTCAAACTTGTAGCCGTTTTTTTCCAATCTAAACATAACAATACTAATAATAGTAATGATAATAATAATAATAATAACAATAATAATAATAACAACAAAAATAATAATAATAACAAAAATAATACAATTCAGCAAAGAGCACCTATTCTTCGTGCTCTAGACAGAATATAAAGCAAAATGCAGTTTATATGTGATAAAAAACTAACAACATTTGTTATTAAAAACCATGCTTTATAAAAAGATATGCTAAACATTTCTGGAGATGGAACATTTCCGTGAACGAAAACAGAAAAACATAAACTACAACTTACAAAGTCCACAATTATTTGAAGCAGACTGTTGAAAGCACGTTTCTGTTCAATTTGCAGTCGCGTTTAATTCTATTAAGCAACTCCAGGTATCTGAATGAGTTGCTGAACGCGGTTGCTGAACAGACAAAACGGAGATGTTAAATATCTTTATATGTGTTTTTCTTGAGGAAGTTGGTGGACAATTTGGGCGGAATCCTTTTTCACTTTTTACAGCTGATTCTTTTTCAATAGAATCTGTTAGTGACGTTTGGAGGAACGGGGCAGGGGGTAAGCCGCCGGATAGATACATAGATATGTTTTATTTTAGCACTCATGCCGACATTTTAGTCAAAACAAAAAAGGTTCCAATTTTTTCAAAGGAATTTGCTTTTCATTTCATGTAAATTTTTCCTTCGTAAGACCATTAAAGGATCTGGTTTAACATTTTAGAAATAATTAAGAAAATTGGAAAGAGTTCTTGATCTGAAAACCTTTGACAACACCTTTTGAAAAGGAGAGTCGCATAACTTTCGATATTCTCACTTTTAACATAAAACTGATAGCGAAAATGTAAAGCATCATCTGCTCGTTTAAAGTATTTTCCAAAAGATTTGTAATTAACTTCACATTAAGTTAACTCTGAAGACAAAACCAATAAAAAGTATGAAAATGTACTTTTAGTATTTGAAAGTATTCATACCAAATAAAACGTCAGTTCTTTTCAAATGAATGTCAAGTGGTGCACGCAAGTCTACGACACAGCAGGCACCTTAAGCCTCCAAAGTAGACGCATTGCCACCTTCGTAGCGGGCGACAGCTTTGTAGGAAATCTATAGTTGGCATCAGTTTGTTCATCCAAGGTCGGCTTTCCGGTATGTACTTGCTCTCAGCATTCGTGTAATGCAAACACTTGACCAAACTGTTTTGCTATATTTTATGCGAATTCAACCTAAACAGCGCAGCCAGATTAAGGCTACTAAACAGTTAAACAACCCCTCGACAAGGACTCCATGCAGTTAAGATGTGGTGAGAATATCGGAATACTTGCAGTAGTCACCGATAGCGAAATAGATTTTCTCAAAACTCGCCTCGAGATTTTCCTTATCTTTTTCATTAAAAAATCAGTTCCCGAATTGAACTCAACAGTCGACACAAGACGAGCAATTAATAAAATGATTGAGAGAAATTCTTGAAATGAACACAAATGACCAGTGTTAAAAATAGACATGGAGACGCAACTTGGAATCGAGTCCTAGTAAAAAATATCCCAGAAGAAACATATGTTGATAAAAAGAATAAAAACATTTACCACTTCAAAGAAAAATACCGTAATACCCTTTCTATGTTAGCTCACGTTATACCTAAGGAAAATCTGAGGGATTCCAAAACGTTATAATTATTTTGAATCATCATCAAAAAACTTGTCTTTAAAGGATCAACTCTTTTAAAAATTGAAAGTCTATGACCTGAATAAGTAGCAAACAATCGGGAAATTCCGATCGCTCAAAAATTTCCATTTTAATGCGATATTAACAATAAACTATAACTTGCAAAACTCACAGTGAAAGCCCAAAACAGCGCTTTAGTAAACGAAAGCGGCGGTGTTTTATCGTTTGTTTATGAGATTCAGCACAATTTTTATTATAATTCCGTCCTGGCAATTTTCAATTGAATGCGTCATTAATTTTGTACAGGTATTTGAAGAAAATTCCATGTTAGCAGCGTACAAAACTGCCCTGATTGAGTCATGAAAAATGATTGGAACGGAATTTCAAAATTTGCCAGGAAGGTTTTCATCTTCAGCTATTGCTTTATGAACTTGCTAAGTTTGACGGTATGAGGTTTACAATTGGGGGAGCATTGCATGAACCCTTGCGTTGTCGCAGTTTTAGCCAAAACATGTCTCGAGAAATTCACTCCTAAAGTACGCCGCACGTCATACAATTTCATTTCCGGTAAAAACTCTCATTCGTTATATCTCGCAAAGTATTAAACGTATTGAAAAACATTTTTTCTACTGGAAGCTCATTTAATGTATTTTTGTTTTCTGAGAAAATCTCAATTTCGAAATTTTGAACCGTTCCTTAACGTAAACGGTAGCCTTAATCAGTCGATAAATTACATGTATTGATCCGCATTTTGCCATAAAAGAACAAAACTTCTCTCGCCTGAATGCTGTTGCTTCATTCCCTCGTGGGGGCTAAATGTTGAATTAATGAGCCAAAATGTGATCAAGTAATAACTTTTAGCCCCTTGCAAAAGAATAAATGTAGCAAAAACTTACATTATCAAAATAGTGTGTTTCTCGACACGTTGACTGTCTTGTGCACAGTCCAACAACAACAATACTTTATTTACACTCATTTAGCAATTTACTTTTACAAAGTCCGGCTCTTTACTTCCAAGTATAACATTGTGCTGAGCCACAAAATACTACAACTACTACTACAATGAGTTTTTAAAGATTGTAAGTTATGATTTTATTTTTAACTGTTTTTATGATTTTTGTCATTGTTCTTCTTACGCTCCCTCGTGGCATTTTATGGCGACTCGTAATCAATTTCCATGCAGTGGCGGTTCCATAAGGGTCTGGGGGGCCGGTCAGGCCCCCTTCCCCCTTTTTGGAATTTTCTTTCTTTTTTTTTTTTTCAAAACGAAGTTTACAAGCAAAATGTTACTATTAAACGACTACGAATTTTGTCTCAAAATGCTGGAAATAGCAATTTTAGAGACTCAAACTGTATAAAATGGACCCCATTAAAAACTCGCACTGTGGGCGATCATGGTGTCCCCTCCTTTTTAAAGTCCTTGATCTGCCCCTGCCATGACTACCATCTCTGCCTTAGATGTTATTCATTTTCGGTTAGAGTCAAATTTGCTAGCTTGAACTCGTTGTCATGGTTCTCCCTGTTTAGTTAGTTTTTGGAACATTTTTGCCAAGGTATTTTCTTATCAACTTTATAAAGTAAATAGATAAAGTCAGGTTTGATTTTAGTGAAATTAGGTAGCCACTTTAGACATGATGCAGAAAATTGTCTTTTTTGGTCTGAAATAGCGGTCAGCATTTAAAGACCTGGATCTCACATCCCCACCCAAAACATTAATAGTAAGTACCACCACCCCTCCCCCCCGGGTGAGATTATACAAACTTTATCCTCTCGAACGGTGTGGATTGTCAGTCTGTGGTTCTTACACACCGCAGCTCTCACTATTACGTTTTCGTCGATATCGGTTTTCTCAACTGAATTTTTTGTCATGAATTCAGAAACAAGATGTACGGCAGATGCAGAGCTCACCCCAGCTCTAGTTAGAAATGAGTTTCGCCGTAAGACCGAGAGGTTTGAAGGCACTTGTGGACTGTGTCCTGGTCATTTACAAGCTGGCATCCACATGTTTCCTTCGTCTTTTGCGGATGAATTTGAAGAATTCTGCAAAATGAACTCTGCTGCGCTACCCCTTGTGTACCGCAGTGGTGTTGGTCAGTTTGATGCTCCTCCGTTGGCCAAGGACTCGGATGTAAGGTAAGGTGGCCTGTACTACAGACCAGAGCCGGCTTAGTAGTTAAGTAGTTTAGCAGATTGTCCTGGATTGATCGCGAAACAAAACCCAAAATCCCCACACACTGAGACTGACACAACTTTGTTTGCTTTGAGCTTTTTTATTGTTCCCTCTGGTGTGCTTTATCAATTAGGTGGCCCACCTTTGCTGCAACGTTTTGAAATTGGATCCGTCCGACCCTCAGTTTTGCGAAACCGAAATAAACACTGAGGCAAGAATTGGCCTAGGTGTTCGTTTCACAGAATGGTTGGTTTTAAGCCAGAATACCAGTTCCCGTATTTATTTATTTATTTGTTTATCTATTTATTTATTTTTTTGTGTTTTAAAGTTTGGCGGTAAACGTCAACCGAATGGGCAGAGTGATGCTTTTCTAAAATACTGACAGCACTTTTACACGTATCAAAAATTTCGGCGAAAAGTAAGTCAAATGTTGCGTTTGTTGGTTTTGAAACACACAGTGAAAGCAGCATATAGCTGTAGTCAAAGGAGAAAGAACCTGTTCCTTGAAGATTTGATTTACATATAAGACTCGCGGCTATTCGTTAAATTTGCATCCAACTGCCTATTTTTAAAGATCAGCGTTTCGATGTGCAATATTTCTGTAAATACTCCAAAACTTGCATTTAGAGAAAAGATATTGTTGAAATCTTAGCTTTTCAGTTTAAAAAGAAAGAATGATGAAACTGCTGAGTTGATACCCACGAGAAGATGGCAATTTTCGAAATATCGTCCAAATGTGGTTACAGTATGCCTCGATCTCGTAAACTAGCTCAAATTCCAGCACTGAGGACTTTAGCAACATTTATGAATAAATTGGTAAAAATTTAGCAAAGGCTGAATCACAAAAGAGAAAAAACTAAAAGAAATTTGTTTAAATTTGTAGATATATCGTGTTGATTCAGAAATCCACCACAAAATGAAATGTACATATAGTTTTAATAAGCAAACTTTTTCACAGCGCTTGGCGATGTCACCACGGAATTTACGATGCCCGTTTTATATTTTAACAATTTAGAGCAGAAAAATTAAATTTTGGTTAAATGCTAGTTTTAATATGACATCGAACACACCAAGACACGCTTTCTGCTTGAGAAAAAGGCCTCTTCTTGTCAAAAACGCTCTTTTCCAGTATCCAGGTAAGGCCAATGAAAACAGATGTTATGTTTAGCGTCAGCGCCCGCGTGGATTTTAGCCACCGCATGGAAAATTTTAATTATTCATTATTTTTCGAAAATCAAATATATTAAAATATTGATCACAAATTTTTGATTCGAAAACATTCGTTCCTACCTTTTTTCGATCAAAAAGTGGTTATTTGTACAATTTGATTTTATATTTACGATAGAGTGCATTTTTGACACAACAAATCATATAAATCTTCATTTTCTTCAACATCAGTGATTTTATAAACTGAATAAACAGATTTATGCCTTCAAAACGACCATACCTGTCCAATATTGACAACTAATGAATAATGAAAAATGAAAAAATCCTTTTATCAATTTTCTGAAACGGCTGACGCTAAACATGACATCAGTTTTCATTGGCCTAACGTCGCCTTCCTGTAGCCCATGCGCCTTCGCTATGATCATTTCCACCTGTTTTCCGTCTTTCACGGTTGCTTTAAATAGACCATTTTGTTATCCATTCCTTTGTTGGGGTTAAATGCAATGTTTTTGTTAAACTAATGAGCCAAAATTTGACCGAGTAATTAGCCCCCACAAGGGAATGGATCTAGTAAAAACTTTCATGAGTAAAATGGTCTACTCCCCAGGCGGTAAACAGGCCGGTTTCCAATTCTCAGCTGCCGCTGATTACGTTGACTATAGACTCATTTTACTGTGTTAACCTCGACTTGATGTTAAATTTCGTAAATTCCAATGCAGATATGTGATAATTTTTTGTGTATTGGAGATTTAGATCTTGCCGGTCATTGCAATCAGCAGAAACTGAACTGAGAGGAGGAACTGGTTCCTGGCACACCAGCCATCCAAAAACAGTCAAGTCTACGCCCTCCGTTTAACTCTATACCCCAAAGGAACTACTTTGTCTGGTCTCTAAAATAAATCGTCACCCTTAACTTATAATGTAACTGAAAGATGATCAGATGATCGCAAATTATTTGTTTTTAAAAACCAATGAACAAAATCTTACTTAAATTTATGTAGTTTTATTATTTCAACAAAGCCAAACATGGTAGTGAATGTATATTATTATTGCACTCAATATGTATTGTAAAAAAGAAACTTGTAGCCCGTTTTATTTTCTTGCATATTTTGTATAGCTCTTGATTTTCCAGCGGTCTTGCTCTCTTAAAAAAAAACTGTTTGCAGAAGCTCTAATTCAAGATATACTAGCGGCTTGACTTAAAAGTTAAAATACCACAGACGCTTTCGGCGTAATGTCATCTTCAGGTTTATGAAGATGACATCGCGTCGAAAACGTTTGTGTTTATTTTAACTTTTAAATCAAACTACTAGTACATTTACAATTTTATAGGCGTTTTATAATAAATAGATTCTAACTTGGTATCGGTTTTGGCAATCCGTCCGCACTAATACGATTGAAAAGGGAGATGTAAGTAAAAAAGCGAAGGTCAGTTTTCGAAAAAGCTATCCAAGGTGGAGGTTTTTGAAAACAGAGGCCTAGTGTCTTAGTGAGGACGGGCGAAAACGAAGGTCTCGTAAAACGTTTACGTCATAGCTCATTTGATACTTGCGCAGGAAAGCAAAATAAACATTTTCTTGACCGTTTTCTTTGTCTAAAGTGGACGATCGAAAATGCTACGAATACTAATGCGGATGCAATTATTTATGCGTTTTTGATAAAATGAAAACGATGGTTTTCGAAAACGCATTGGTGTGGACAAACTTTAAGAGCGCTGAGTTTGGCCCTTAGTATCTATACACTCGTAAGAGCAAATCGATCAATTTGTTTATCGTATCAACAAGACGCATTTTTGTTACTCACAGGACCGATGTGGGACTTTATAGCATTTTCCATAACGGCAGCTTTGTGAGAAACACGAATGATCTGACCGAGCTGGACCTAGACGGCATGGTCTGTTTCTACATCGGTTGCTCGTATGGCTTCGAAGATGCGTTGATAAAGAGCGGGATCCACCTTTCCCACTACACACCCGGGGGTTGTTGTCCTCTTTACCTCTCCGGTATTCCCAACTATCCGGTCGGTCCTTTCGGGGGAACCATGTTTGTCTCTATGCGTGTAGTGAAAAGGTCACTCCTGGAAAAGGCATACGACGTGTCCGGGGCTTTGGAGGGGGCCCACGGGGCACCAATACACATTGGGGATCCTGAGCTGATTGGGGTAGATGTAAAAAAGCCTCTCCTGGGCAGTGCACCGACAGGTCTGCCACAGTTTTCAGATGACGAGGTTCCAGTCATCTGGGGATGCGGGGCCTCTGGTGTCGCTGCAGGAATTTCGGGAGGTCAGTAACCTTTTCTTATCAAGCGGAAGCGATTCTAAAACACTTTCCTAGCTTTGTCCTGTAAAGCTAGGTCGTACTTTCTGCGACTGTTTGTTCGCTAATTTGCACGTGCGATTGAATTGGCATGCCAATACCAAAACTTTGGCGAACGACAAAGATCTTTCTTTGGACACTTCATAAGTTCTGCGAACCAATGCTTGCAGTCGCTCGAGGGCTGCAAAAACTCAGTTATCTGAGATAATAGTGCCACAATTGCAGGATGTTTTCAAAGCGATCATTTGTGTATCGACAGACAACTATTGCAACTTTTTGTAAAAACAATGTGCAATTGTTTTGAAAAAAGCAAGCACTTTTGTCCATGTCAAATTTTGTTCCAGCAAACACCTGAGCAATTTGAGTTTGACATGGTGCGGCCTAAGTCCATCCTCGGGACCAAAGGGAAGTCAGGTTTAGAAGAGTTTATTATTTATCGGCCATTGATTTTTCCCCCGCCTGCAAACCCTACCTGGGGCTCCCAGGGTGACTATAACATGCTTAACGTAAAGCTTAAACAATAACTAAATATCTTTTCTATGCGGTTTTCACCATTAGTTTGATATGGTGCGGCCTAAGTCCATCCTTGGGACCAAAGGGAAGTCAGGTTTAGAAGAGTTTATTATTTATCGGCCATTGATTTTTCCCCCGCCTGCAAACCCTACCTGGGGCTCCCAGGGTGACTATAACATGCTTAACGTAAAGCTTAAACAATAACTAAATATCTTTTCTATGCGGTTTTCACCATTACATTCCTTCACCTGTTTTTCACTACGAATTACTCTTCAAATTCCTCATTCATTTCGTAGCTATTTTATGTATATTATATGTACGTCAGTATGTAGCTGTCTATGTGACTGTGTTCAACTATAGTTCTTAATTGTATTTAACGAGGAGATTACTCAAGGTTAAGTGAAGAAGGGTTTTTAAAACGACATTCGCGATTTAAGGATTATCTACGTTAACAGCCATCCGACAGATCCGACCAAATCATAAAAGGCCGACCCTGATTCGGTCGATCGTACTTGTGTGATTATTTGTCAAGACTTCGTTTTAGTATGGTTAATTCAGGAAAAATAGCGGCAGTGTAAAACAAAATCAAATGTAATAATGCATGTTTTACTGGAAAACTCGCCACTCATTCGCCACAACCGGAATTATATTGGCTTATATTTTCCACCGCCTACAAATGAAGCTATTAATTTCCGGAGACTTTCCTCAAATTTTTATAAATCGTGAAGATCTAACTGACATATTTTTCGACATTTTCAACAGTTTTACGAAGATTTTAGAAAATAACAGAAAGTTCTCCAAAAATGTTTAATACGTCAAAACACAGCCGCATTTTAGAAACCCAGATTTTTCCAAGATTGCCTAAACAGGTTCTTGTTTAAATGGTGCTCACTAAGATATCGGGCTAAACAGTTTCTAAAGTAGGTTCTTATTTTCGTAAAAAAGTAACTCGTCATTTTTGGTATATGTACATATTTGACTCTATTTGGTAAGCCTTAATGGTTAATAGGTTCTAAGTTTTTATACGCGGGTTTATCAAATCCGATCTTTCTTTTCAACAGAGCCCCCGTTGTATATTGGCAAGTGGAAGCACTCTATCACATTTCTGTTTGTAGCGGATGTCAAGTGTGAGGAATACTCTACGGGAGTGAACTTTCATAACAAGCTCAAAGTAAATTCTAAGGTCGTTCAGCTCACCGAGAAACCACTTTTCATGTCTGCACTTGCAAAACAAACATGGGAAGAGATTACAAAGCTGAATTGCAGTAAAGGAGAAGGTAATAAACCGAAGAAAGAAACGTTCGATCTTGTTAAGGTGGCGCTGACGTTGTCGCATAGTTCATCCGTTGACATAGCGACCGACATGTCTGGAAATCAAGAAGACATCTTGGCGATTGTTCGCGCTGTTGCTGCCACAAAGAAGAATGTAAAACTCGTGGTACCGGAAAGCCAGGTCGTTGCCACTGGAGAAACGATAAAGAAAGCAGTTAAAAAGGGAAGTTTGTCGGAGCCCGTCCAGGTTGCTTCATTACAGGATGACTCCGTTGATGTGAAGGGCTCAGAGCTGTTGCTGATAGCCTACCCTGATAGCACTGCGTACCGCGCTCCTGACGTCACAGCTCAAAACCAGCTTGCAATGTTCAAAAATCTTGTGAAGCGTCCTTCAGGTCCTCCTAAAATTATCCATGTGCAGAGTTTCCATGGCAAAGCTCTTGTCATGGCAATGTTTCATCTCAACAACTGCCCAGTCCACTCGCGATATGTGCGACGAGGGAGAGGAAAGTTCAATCCACTGCCTGTTGACAACTTTGTTAATGAAATATAGGCAATCACAAATCCATGAATGCGGCAGGGTATCTTAAAATCCTTATAAGTGTTAAATTTGAATGTTGACGGACTCACGAGCAGGATGTGTGACTTGGAGTATATTATTTCGATCTGAAAATGTTTTAAACAGGAATTTAACAGTACACACAGTTAGCAGAGTCATAAAAACAATAATTGAATGTCAAGATTTAAGTATTCCCTTTGTGATTTCGTCATGTTCAGTAGTTGTCAGCGGTAATCAACGAAATAAAGCTTATCATAACCAATGCAATTGTTTTCTTGCTTTGTTTTTCTTAAAATGGTTCCTATTTTTCAACATTACCATCCTATACTCAGACTGGGGGGGCCAACTTAAAGCAATTGTGACTTTAAGACTACCAAACGTGACCAGTCGGCATTGTAGGAGTTAACCCTCAAACGTATTGAGCAAGATGTAATACGAGTAGCTTTATTCATTGAGCGGACTTTCTAAATGGCAGTTTTTTCAACCGCTTTATTGATTTTACAACTTGAAGTGTATGAAACTTATTATGTCATCAACTCCGCAAAGCAAAGTGTATTCGGATCAAATACGGTAGATATGTGACGTTGCTAAACCGCGCGCAAGTGCCGCAAGATCAAATAAAAAATGACGCATGGTTGATGTCACAACCATTATCTTGCTATCTGGGGCCAGTTGTGTAAATTTTTACATCTGACGTTGTTGCGTAGGGTTTCCTTATGTATTGTGTTAAATGTTAGTTAAGCCCATCACAACACTAGCCTTTGCTTGTTGCGGGAAGACTGCAGTTTTTGTCGCCGACAAAACACAGGTTAGCTTAAGGCGCTTCCCAATCTCGTACCCAGGTCTTTTCCTTTTCTGGCAAAGGGAAAAGAGCCTGGAAACAAGGTTGGATGGTTCCCGACAAGAATCGGAGTTTGTCGGGGAAAATTTTAACATTAAGTTAACGAGGACTCTCTTAAGTGCCAAGTCTAGAACTTTACACAGCAACAACAATTTTGATATCTTTATGACGTCACGAGGAGAAAGTGTGATGAACTGCTCAACTGCCAAATTTCACAGCGGCTTATGTTGTCGTTGTGACGTCATGAGGAGAACTTACAATGACTTACTGATAAATTGCTAAGCAATAACACTACTGCTTCTGTAGTTAACGAGTAAGGGTCATAACACTTTTAAGTACTTAAAAGTATTGTCAGTTTTGTTGAGTAGAACAATGATGACACAAACTGACAGACCTTTGTTTTCAATCAAACTTAATTAAAACTATTCAACTCGACAGCAAATCTTCGTCCAAAACAAACAGGTTGCCCTCTACTCTGAGAACGAAAGATCCCATTGGATAAAAACACAATATAAATAACCAAAACCTTCAGTCTAAAACCGACCAACCGTTAAGAAACACACAACAACGACAACAACAACAATTTATTGTGCTCTTGAGATTATTATGGTATTAATACATTTATTGGCAATACTTTTGCAGTTGATGAGAGCACAGCCATTTGGAAATAGCAGAGGCTATCCAAGCTTAATGACTGAGCTCTGCGAAGTTCAAATTGCCTATAATTTTAATTTAAATTGAAATGAGACCATGCACCCAAAGTATCAAGAGGACTTATGATATGATTAAATAAAAAACGTAAAAATTATATATGGGATGTAGTCTTGTACAACAATGTAACTATTAGCAAGATCTGTAACTGGAGATACGAGAAAATTTTAGTTGTTTTTTAAGGCAAATGCGGCTGTTTGATTCGAAGTTGTCTTGAATAAAACTCCAGATTTTAGTACCATTGAACCGAATACTAAATTTGCCGTAGTTAGTTCTAGTTTTAAGAAGATAGTGAGGTTTCGTGCTTGCCAGTCTGGTGTTACACTGATGTACCTCATCCATGCTTTTAAAGAAGTTATGAAAGGACACTGGAAGTTTATTTGGATAATAGTCATACACAAATAAGGCATTGTCTAAATATAATAAGTCGAACAATTTAAGTATTTCTAGCCTCTAGAAGAGAGAACTGGAGTGTGCTTTATAGTCAGAAAATTTAATTATTTTAACTGTTTTTTACTGTAAGATGAAAAGAGACTGGAGGGACGTTTTATATGTGTTTCCCCAAGTAGTTAAACTGTAAGTTAAGAAGGGATAAGTGAGAAAATTAGAACAATATAGGTGGACAAAGACCTGCTGACTAACAAAATATCTTATCTTAGAGAGAATTCCAACACAACGCTTTATCTTTTTTGTGATGTGCAAAATGCGATTATTCTAACTTAGAGAACGAGGTATTTTATGTTTTTCTTGCTTAATCACCTTGTTGTGTATTGGTAACATGACTGTGTGCTAATGTAGCCATTTACGGAGGGTGAAAAATAATGAAGTTTGTCTTACTAATGTTCAGACTGTAGTTTATAGTTTCCTCTAGTTCAATTAAGCCGGAAATTGAATAATACAAATTTCTGTCATCTGCAAAGATGTGAAAGTCGAATATCCTGCAGCAATTTCTAAAAACGTTGTTGTACAAAAGAAGCAAGAGGGGGGCCAATACAGATTCCTGAATGGGTAATGATAGTGTCATCTGATTTAAAGCTGCCAATTGATATGTGTTGTTTTGTATATATTGTGTAGGTATGAAGTCAAACAGTCATAAGCAATTCCACGAATTCCAGTTACTCATTTTTCCCAATAATATGGCATGGCTATCTAGAGAGTCAAAAAACAAAATGGCGGAGGAACTAGACCTCGAGGACTTTTTTATTCTCTCGATTCCTTCCCTCTTTAGGCAAGCAAACCGAAATATCCACTATGACAACATTAACATATTAGAATATGTGGAACGCAGGCTAGATTGTTATGTTTGCGTTGTCAGAGCTGTGATTCCGCATTGTGAACAACAGGCCGTGAGCGAAAACCTGGCTCAACTTTTGCTTAGAAATAGAATCCATGATGAGCTGGATGGTTTAAAAGGCCAATTTCAAGAACTGTGTCATATGCGCAGAGACTACTGCTTAGAAATGGGTTTTCCGTGTCCGTTGAAACAGTTGCTTGGGAAGGCGTAATAAATATATACAGTCACCAACAACGCATTCATTTCTGTTCTCGAAAAGGTTGTTCACCATTTCTATGTGTAATTAATTTATCCGAGGCCAAGAAATTTTCAGTATTCTGGTTTCTGAAAAACAAAATGACTTTGTACAGCAGATAAACCTTGGCACTGTTCGAGTTTTTCTGTAAGCTAGTTTTACTGACTACACTTACTAATAGATGTTTAAACACCTTCTCACCTGTTGCGCTGAACCAGCTCTATTGTTCTCAAGAGAAGCAGTGACTGCACGGGTAACAGCCTGGTCAACTGCATGGCAAACTCCCTGAATGTTACCTGCCATCCTCAGCTTGAACCCATTTTCGCGGGAAAAACGAGCACCCTCGCGGTTTCTTGTAGACTGCTTTCTTTTGGTCAAGGCGCGTATTCTTTACGGTTGGGCACGCATATAGTAATTTTGCCGTGCGCCAAATATAAAAACATTATATCGTTGTCATTTGAAATGACTGTTACTTGTGCAAACGCATGCCAATGTCAAATCTTCATTTTTTTATAAATTCAGAATTTAAAATCAATGGGTGACTAGTAGTATTTCAATAACGACAGATTTAAAATCATGCTGCAGACAAACTTTGTTGCGTTCAGTTGTTTTTGAAATGAAGAAATTGGAAGGAACGTGCGTTTCTCGAGATTTCAAATAACTAATCTCAAGAAAAGCATTGTCACGTCTATATGAAATCAGAGAACCCAGATCTTACCAACTGATAATGTATGAAATCGCGTGAGGTCACTTTGTTTATTTTATATCAGGGGAACGTGAAACAACTTTTGTTTGAAATGTTAAGTGCAAACACGCGTGTTCATTTGAAATCGAGATTGTAACTCGTTGCTATTTCAAATAACAGCAAGTGGCTGGTATGCTTCATTTGAAATCAAGGCACGGTGTAACTCATAATATCAAATCCGTATATAAAAGTAGGTGATTTGTTTCAAATATGTCAGCCATAATCATTCCCTATTTCAAATGTTTTGCAAAGAAATGAGTTGCGATTTCAAACAAATCAGCTTTATATCAACATA
The DNA here is from genome assembly GCA_027574985.1 of Umimayanthus nakama. NCBI lineage: Eukaryota > Metazoa > Cnidaria > Anthozoa > Zoantharia > Parazoanthidae > Umimayanthus > Umimayanthus nakama. Next base: position 23,388 of record JAOBRG010358795.1, read on the forward strand.
TATATTATATCAGGCAATATTTATTTAAAAGGTAGCTAAATATTTTTTTCACAGTCCGCGCCCCATACTCATGTCAGGATGCACATTTGAAGTTGTTGCTGGAAACGTACAGTTAACTTATAGTTATAATCACGACATGTGTGATGAACGCTATTCGGATTTTTCAGCTGGAGACCCAAATAATCAATATGACAGATTTAGATTACCGATTGAGAGTTTCCAAGCCAAAGGGTAAGGTCATTTCTTCTACTGTTTTTGTTTACTCTCATTTTCCCTGCGAGCGGAGGTCTCTCATGTCCCCACGAAGAATGAGAGGAAAGAGAGAGATCTCTGCTCGCGGGGAATCTTTAATTATTTTTATGTAAAAAAGGCTTAACTTATAGCTACGTATACGACTCTCACATTTCTATTTTATTCCATGTTTGGAGAGTGTAGACAGCATTAAGGTCAACCAAACTCACGTAGCTATAGGTTTGATATTCTGACAAAGTCTAGCATAAATTAGTCTATGACTTTATTTCAGTTTCATGTGTTATGTAGGACTTTTTTATGCAGGAATTTATTTCTGTACCTTCTTTGGTTAGTTTGCAATTATATTTGCATGCTACCCAAAAAGACAGTACATGTATGTTGTAACAATATAGATGTAGTACTTTAGACAATGTTTATTCCTGTTATTGACAGGAAGTAAGATACAAGTGGAATAAGAGCGGACTTGAAGCGGAAAAGAACTTGATATGAAGCGGTTAGAATAAAAAGGAAGGGAGATAGAAGTGGACAGGAAGGGAGATAGTAGTGGACAAGAAGGGAGAGAGAAGTGGACAGGAAGGGCGATAGTAGTGGACAGGAAAGGGGATAGTAGTGGACAGGAAGGGAGATAGCAGTGGACTGGATGGGGGATAGTAGTGGGCAGGAAGAGGGATAGCAGTGGACAGGAAGGGAGATAGCAGTGGACTGGAAGGGGGATAGTACTGGGCAGGAAGGGGGATAGTAGTGGACAGGAAGGGGATAGCAGTGGACAGGAAGGGAGATAGCAGTGGACTGGAAGGGGGATAGTAGTGGGCAGGAGAAACGAAAGTAGTGGATAGGAAGGGGATAGCAGTGGACAGGAAAGAGGAAAGTGGTGGATAGAAAGGCAATAGGGGGGTAGAAGTGGACAGGAAGAGGGATAGAAGTGGACAGGAAGGGGGTAGAAGTGGACAGGAAGGGGGATAGTAGTGGACACGAAGGGGAATAGTAGTGGACAGGAAGCGAGGTAATACTTTTTTAAACGCTGGCTAAAACAGAATAGGACGCAGTTAAAAAGCTAATAGGAAGCAAGAGAAGCGAGATAGAAGAGAACTAGAAGTAGTAAAAATGTCGACAGTTTATCCGAAATTCTTCCCACCCATGTGCCTTTTCTTTCATCACTCTTAAAACAATTGGGAGACGGATTTTTCGTATGTATTTTTATGGTCGTTTGTTGTAAATCGATGCTTGCGAGTTATGTTGTTTTATTTAAGTTAATAATACATTCATTTCACAACGTTGGGAAGCATGCAGACTTGATCACGTACAGGCCCTAAATTCCTAGGTTAACTTAGTTGATTTAACATACTTAATGACTTTTTTGTTTAATCTCCGAATTTTAACAATTTAAACACGAAGATTGCAGCAGTAAATAACAAAACTGATGGTAGGAAATTCCCAAACGGAACGACTAACGTACAATCGGCTATCTCAGTCCCATCTTAAATGTATCAAAGTATGTTTACCTTCTGTCATTTATCGTTTCCCAATATATCTGCATTTAGTTTCTACCAATTATGTAAATGTTAACACGTTTTCACTACTTTAATGTTTTTCTATCTTCTATTAAGAAATTTTAAACTACCGTATCCAATGGCCACAGAATTAAAACTAACAGGGCTATCCTGTTTGAAAAACAGTTCATATACATTTTTGTTTGCTGTTGTTGTAAGTAATTTTCAATGTCATAAAAATATATTGTACACCATTGAGATGTAGCTTACGTACTATCACAGTTATGGAAAGACTTTTAAAATACCCTGCTGTTCATATGTTCTGGCACAATGCACTCTGGTGTTGGAACAAGCCGGGGAAAAACCTTTTATTTACTTTTCAAAAGTTTTAAATTTAACCTTAACATAGAGAGCGGTGGAGCTTCCAACTTTCTACTATGTGATCAAACGGTAAACTTGTTTGACAGGGGTGTTCACGGCTGAGTGATTGGTTATGACACGTCTTATTGGCTAAGCACACATTATCTCATTGTCCAACCTTTGATCCATTGAGAAACTTGAACGAAAAGGTAAGAAAAATGTGAAAAAATGAGGAGAAATAGTTAACCGTAATCCCCTTTTTTCTCGTCTACAGCAGGGCGTCCGCTCCTATTTTCATGTTATCATTCAAATTTGATTCTTTAATTATTTCTTAAAAGTAATACGAAATAGTAAATTTAACACAAGTATATATTTCTATTTCCCAACCTAGATGTTCAGGGAAGAAATTCTTCTACATTGTCACGGTTCCAGCATCCTTTGCGAGAGTCTTTTATTTTCGCTCAGCTCAAAAAATGCCGGCAGGCGGGAATTGGTATGCACCTAAAACCGCGTTCTGTCGTAGGTTAGCGACAATACTGTTATTCTAAACAACATTTAAATCAGTTGAACTATTAATGAAAGATTATTGTTGGTTTGGACTCGATAAATATATCAGCGCTAAGGATTCTGAACTTCCCATAAGGAATTAAAAGAGAAATCTAACTTTATTCTTCGAGCATTTTGAACACTGTCCTATAAAACTCTGTCAATTATAGTTCTTTTTTCCGTTTAGTTGAAACAAAGTCGGAAATGTTCAAGAGCTTGGTTTGACTGGTTTTTAGCTTTTCTACAGATTATGTGGTCTTACTCCTTCAACTATGAAAGTCATATCACAAACTGTCCCTACAACTGCACGAAGACGAAGATGTTCAAGAGTTTTGGACCCCCTCTCCCCTACAGATCTGTGGTTTTACTGTCCTTCATCCACGTCAGTCATATAACAACTTAAATTGTTCCTACAACTGCAGGAAGACGAAAATGTTCAAAAGTTCTGGTCCCCTCTCCCCTACAGATCTGTGGTTTTACTGTCCTTCAACCACGTCAGTCATTTCACACTAAAGAAACAAGCCACAATGGTTACAGCACAGAGATATAGTTATCTTCACACTAGGGTCATCCTTTACTCTATTAACGAAAGATCCCATTGGACAAAAGACAATATAGGTTATCCAAACCTTATTGTAAAAGAAGGCAAACTTTTACAAAAGTATATTGTTAAAAAGTGTCAGTTATTGTTACTGTTATTGTTCAATGACCAATGGAGTACTTCGTTCTCTGAATGGAGCCTTACTGTTACATCTGCATCGTAGGTAGGTACAAAGAAGGCCGTCATCGTACTTTGACCGTACTTTGAATGTGAATAGAGACGAAGCAGGCCTTAAGTATGAAACTTTAAAGTAAGCCTCATCACTAAGAGCCACATTCTACTTCCAAGACTGATCGTACCAGTCTTAGTATCATATTCACAATTCCAAATCAGATAAGTAAATAAATAAATAATAAATAAATAAATAAATAAAGTCTTTCAACATTTGATGATTTATGGAGTTGGATAACCCCTACACGATAAATGGTTTTTCTTGCAATTCATACCAGTTTAATCGCTAAATGTTTCATACTCAGTTAGGGTCTAGCGTGAACAGACTTTTGTAAAGCAAACATTCCGTCTAAAAGCACGATCGAGGGAGCATCCTATTTTGAACCTACTTTCAATTCAAGGTGTGAAAAGGCCCAATATTTCTAGTGTGCGGCTGCGGTTTCACAGTTGTTAACTCGCTGCAAAACTGCTTTTAAAAAACATAAACTACTTAGTGCGTTTTTAAAATCGAAACTTAACAACTAAAATAATTTAATTCATTCATTCATTCATTTATTCATTCATTCATTCATTAAAGAAAGAAAGAAAGAAAAAAGAAAGAAAGAAAGATAGAAAGAAAGAAAGAAAGAAAGAAAGAAAGAGCGCAGCGAATCAACGCCCAATAACACTATTGAACACGTGTTATAAATGGCTAACGGGTATCTTGAAAGACAAGA
>JAOBRG010358796.1:0-12772 GCA_027574985.1 Umimayanthus nakama
TTGGTATTGGTATTGGTATTGGTGTTAATATTGGTGTTGGTGTTGGTATTGGTGTTGGTGTTGGTATTGGTGTTGGTGTTGGTATTGGTGTTGGTGTTGGTGTTGGTGTTAATATTGGTGTTGGTATTGGTGTTGGTGTTGGTATTGGTGTTGGTATTAATATTGGTGTTGGTGTTGGTGTTGGTATTGGTGTTGGTGTTGGTGTTGGTGTTGGTGTTAATATTGGTGTTTGTGTTGGTGTTGGTGTTGGTGTTGGTGTTGGTATTGGTGTTGGTGTTAATATTGGTGTTGGTGTTGGTGTTGGTGTTGGTATTGGTGTTGGTGTTGGTGTTGGTGTTGGTGTTAATATTGGTGTTGGTGTTGGTATTGGTGTTGGTGTTGGTGTTGGTGTTGGTATTGGTGTTGGTGTTGGTATTGGTGTTGGTGTTGGTGTTGGTGTTGGTGTTGGTGTTAATATTGGTGTTTGTGTTGGTGTTGGTGTTGGTGTTGGTGTTGGTATTGGTGTTGGTGTTAATATTGGTGTTGGTGTTGGTGTTGGTGTTGGTATTGGTGTTGGTGTTGGTGTTGGTGTTAATATTGGTGTTGGTGTTGGTATTGGAGTTGGTGTTGGTGTTGGTGTTGGTATTGGTGTTGGTGTTGGTGTTGGTGTTGGTATTGGTGTTGGTGTTGGTGTTGGTGTTGGTATTGGTGTTGGTGTTGGTGTTTGTGTTGGTGTTAATATTGGTGTTGGTGTTGGTATTGGTGTTGGTATTGGTGTTGGTATTGGTATTGGTATTGCTGTTGGTGTTGGTATTGGTGTTGGTGTTGGTGTTGGTGTTGGTATTGGTATTGGTGTTGGTGTTGGTATTGGTATTGGTATTGGTGTTGGTGTTGGTATTGGTGTTGGTGTTGGTGTTGGTGTTGGTGTTAATATTGGTTTTGGTATTGGTGTTGATATTGGTGTTGGTATTGGTGTTGCTATTGGTATTGGTATTGGTATTGGTGTTGGTATTGGTGTTGGTATTGGTATTGGTGTTAGTTTGAGTATTACTGGTATTGGTGTTTGCTTTGGTATTGGTGTCGGTATGGATATTGGTATTAGTATTAGTATCAGCAACGCGATTTTTCCAGAATATACTTTTAAGACTCGCTTCATATTGATTTGCTTCATGCATTTTCATCTGTGCACAGCGTACCTATCTGAGGGAGGCAAGACAAAGGTGAACATGATGTTTTCATGTTCCTCCTCAAACCCTGTCAAACTGACAAAAGTCGCCATCAAGGTACAGAGTTTTATTCACAGTTTTTGCGATATACGCATAGTCATTGAAGGAAGTGAACTAAGCGACCGCAGCCTGCAATAAGTTTTGTTGGCCTCTAATGCTGTAATCGTATGTGTACTTGTTCCATCGTCAGGTGTCAAAAGGACCTATTGGACCAAAAGAGGGGCTGGTGTTTGTTGTTGATGACATCAAAAGGTAAGAGTCTTTTAAATTATGTAATGGGCTGACAAAAGCTTGTGAAACATCTCATCAAGTTTGTTGTGATGCATTAGGTTATGTTGTATCAAGAATCTCAGTTTTAAGAACACAAAACATGTTCATTTACCACTTTCACTCTTCAGACAGTCGTGTTTTTTTATTTTACATCATGGCTCGATTGGCTCGTCTTCTGTTGTGCAGAACTCGTGCATATTTTGTGTTTCATTAATATCTTCATTTGGTTAGTTTTTAACTTGGTGTTTTCACTGTGGTACATTTAAGAAACTCGTTAGAAAATTGATGTAATAAAAGACGAATTTTATTTTCATAAAGGACGCCAGTGTACTAAACTAGTTTTTAAGGTTATATAACTTTTGAATTAAGAATATTTTTGTTGAACGTTTGTTTTACCAAAGAAAATCTCTTTAAAACTGGCTACGGCGTGTCTAGCTCTACTTCTATCCTGACATACCTGTGAACACAGAGAACTGAAAAACCCAGTAAACTAAACTGTAGTTTTAGAAAAGTGCAAACTGTGGATGTCTGTGACTTTTAACTTGTTCTTTTAGAGACTCCAAGGAGAAGCAAACAGAAGACACTGATTACTTCAGTAGTTTCAACAAATACAATAACTGGACAAAGCCTTCGTATCTCAACTTCCTCAAACAGTAAGTTTATTTGCTGATACGTCTTATTTCTCAACTATTTACTGCAGATAGCAGCCTTGTAGATGTTTAATTTGCAGTCTGCACGGGTATTGTACTTTAAAAGTTGAGTTCATTATAGCTCCTGCGTTATTCCTGAAATTGAATGTATGATGTTATTTGTTTTAGAGCAAAAGGAAAGGATTTCCACTCGGATGAACCAGTTGGTTACTTTTCTACTGAAGAAGACTGGTGAGAACAATACTACTGTAAATTGAACTACATTTTTTTTTTCCGTTTTTGAATGTTAGATGTTCAGCCTTCACTGATTTCAACATTAACATTAGCTACAGGCAGTTCGTGTAATGTCATTGGCGTATACAGGTTTGCGAAGAGTCATTTAGAAACGCACAGGGGGCTTAGTCTCTGGCGTATTATCCAGGTAATTGGCTGTTGTGTACTCACGAACGCTAGGTTGCAGTGGTCTTGTGACATCCCGGAAACCCCTTACGCATGCATGGAAATCACGAATTTGCAGCTGTTTTCATACTTTAATTGGTCCTTTTAACGTAAAATTATCTCATCTTTTGATACATTCTAAATAGACCAGGAAGCAACTCTTTTGTTTGATTTAATTACCAGAGTTTTGCTGTTTTGTATTTTTTTGGAGAACAAAATTCACTGTGTTCAGTATGAGATGCGATGTAATATTAAAGTCAAGGTTCCAAAAGTGACTATGAGATACAACGTGGACCCATGGTGGAGCATTCATGAGTTATTTAAAATCTACTTTCTCCATGATCAATTCTGGTGCTGTTTTCCATATTATATCTGCACAATTCAGAAGAGGTGTTCCAAAGTTTATGTTTGTGTGCGCCCCTATAGTATATAAAGGGAATGATGCATGTTGAGAACATGACTTATACCGCCTTTTTTATAGGGATGAAGTGGAGGTGCAGATGGATAGAATTGTTACTGGCAAAGTAAGCAGTTTTATTAGATACCAACTCCTTCAATTGTGTATTTTAATTGTTTTAGTTTGGAAATCTGAATCAAGTTTTTCAATTAGTTTTCATTTTGTCAAATCTTAGTAAAACATATGATTTTCATAACTTAAACACATTGAATTTGTCAATGCTTTCCTTAAAATTTGCGAGGTACACAACATCTCTCTTCGGTTTTGTATTTGTGATAGGTAAATAATTCCTCTGCTTTTCACTCACATCAAGAGTTGGTTTCAGCCGGTTGTTCTTAAATAAATCTTAAAACAAAACGTGTTTTCCTTTCAGTATGTTCTGATTAAATTCCTTGGTGCAAGGAAGGAGAACGCAGAACGCATTGGTGTACTGGGCATTCACTTCTATGGCTATGACATAGGTTCTAATTGCCCCGTGAATGAAGACCTAAAACTGGTGCGTACACTTCTTTACTTACATAATACTGCTAACCAATAAGTTATGCTATAGTGAAAAACCGCCAAAACGAAAAAAAGTAAGCTAATGCTACAAATTAGTTTTATACAACCAATATGTACGAACCTAGTTAGTTTCATATCTGAAACGCGTAGGTTTACCTGCAAAGGGTCTCTTTCAAGACCCCCTTGCATACAGCAAATGTTGAAAATAAATTTAGACGATAGTACTGTCACCTCCTCCCCTACAAAGGGAGCCAGGCCTAGAAGGGACCACGTGTCCTATTGCCTGTTATCCTGCTGAGTACGAAACTCGAATAACGTCGTAAATAAAAAAAATGCAAAAGAATTTGTTCAGGATACTCTGGATTCTTACTCGTGTATTGTTAGTCTGTAATTGGCCTTGCGTAATGGTTCAAACTAGAAACAAAGGAAACAAGAGCGCGAACCTTGTACTAAACATAATGTTGGCATCGCTTATGCGAATGTTTGCAAAAATAGTGCCTTATGAAGGAGAAAAAGTGTCTAAATTGCTAATAAGGTTGAGGATGTACGGAATTTTTAAATTATGGTATTGTGTAATCTTTCTCTATCTGTAGGATGAGGTTGCCCCTGTGCCAGAAGAAGGTCCGTTTGAGGGATCCGTATTGTTTCTCCGAACGCTCGCTTTTGTTGACAATATGGCTAAGGATTTGGTGAGTTTCAGCTTAAAGGGGAGTTTTATCACTGACCAACAACCCGTTGGTGTACAGATGTAAGGATTTGTGAAACAGCTCTTCATTTGAGTACGCATAGTATTCTGAATCGTAGCAATTGAAAGATTTTGTAAGATGCAAGTAAGAAATCCTATCTTTGGATCAGGCCATCCAAAACCAACATCACAGACAAGTTCTGATGCTTTACCTTTACAAAAACCAAGAAAGCATAGTTATACAGTGGCGATAGTCAAGGCACTATAAGTCATTCTGTTTCTGTTTTAGGTCCGTATAAAATCCAAGCCAAGGTCTGGGATGGCTAGAGAGAGGGTAAGCCATCTGCTAACCAGCAATATGTAATGACCAAACATAGTTGAACTTTGAAATTTTCTAAAAAGCATAAAACTAAGTTCTTTGTTTGATTTTAATATGCAATAGGGAAAATTGATAAGATCGAATGATTTGCTGAAGTAAACCTTTTCGGGAGAAATAGAACTTCCTTCGTTAAATGTAACCCTGGATTAGACAAACTTTATGTTCTTTAAATGATTCATCATCTGATAACACTTTATCTAAATCTTATATAAAATTTAAATTTTTGAAATTTCCCAGGAAACTCAGTTTACAATAGCCGCGAAATGTCAGCCCAAATCAGTCTTTAGGAGATTAAACCGGATCCTTGGTTAAGAATTCAACCCCCTCATTAACACTAGCCCACTTTTCAACAGCTAGGTTCAGGTATTTAACATGCAAAATAGTATTTCAGTCGTTTAACGTTTCATTTTTCATCAAAATTTTGGGTGATTCGATTTGAAAAAAACTTGGGCAATTTTTCTTAAAATAAAATACCAAGTGTTTTTGTGCCATTGATTTTAGGTGAAGGTATTTCTTAGACTTTTTTTCAGGTCAAATTCTGTCATCTTGCACAATTTTCTGGTCTTCGTTGAGTAACTGTTGTAATTTTATCTGGTTAGATTTGTTTTAATTTCGCAACATCATACAGACAACTTTAGTTTTTGTTTCATCGAGGTTAATTGTTTGCCTTTAATAGAAGGTTGGTTCTACTACAGTTATACTTATGAAAAAGTTTTCCTTACTATCCAGGAGTGTGTTCACAAATATTTGCTGCTGTAACATGCAGGACTACATTGTTGATGTGCGAAAAGGAAATCAGTCATAAGTCTTCTTACCATTGATTATGTTGTACAACAGGAAGGCCACCTAGAAATGAGCAGTTGTACTCTGGAGCAGATATGGGACGTTTACTCACTGGTCACGAGCAGGTTAACCCCTCTTTAAGAATTTTGAGTAGTTGGGCTGATCATCTGTGTTTTTCTTCTAAGTGATTTTGCCAACAGAATTGTAGTTACAATAAAAACCCGCGAGTAAGAACCTGTGTTTTTGCAAGTTAGGCTAAACAGGTTCTTACTTAAATGGTATGTAACAAAAATCTAGGGCCATTAGGTTCTTCATAGGTTCTTAATATCTTGGAAATTTTACAAAAGCACTGATGGTTACAGTGTATACTTAAAAAATTAAGAACCTGATTTCAAATTTTAGGTTAAATAGGTTCTTACATAGAGGGGGTATAACTGGTAAATTTTAGCCTAACAGGTTCTTAAAATTTAGGTTCTTACTCACGGGTTTTTACTGTAGTCTTTTGTTACTACCAACATCAAACAACGATAGATTGATAGTTATCTTGCATAAACTCTAAGAAAATTGTTACTTACTTGACTGCAACTGGTAAATATACAGTAAACTCATGGGTGACGTAAGTTGATAGGTCTTCAATGGCAGAAAAAAAATTTGGGGCTGTAACACAACTGGCTCACTGAAAACAGATGACATGCACAGGTAACAAATATCTTATTCGTACAAATTGTTTTTTCTCGTATTCTGTATCAAAAATATATTCAATTTTGCGATTTTGTCGTTTGGCTTTATCTCAAAAACTAAAAGTTTAGCAAATTACTTGGACAAAATAAGAAGAATTTAATTCTTTTTTGCTGTGCAGATTGAAGAAATGTAGAACGTCCAAAAGACTATGAAACAAAAAGAGCACGTACCTATGTAAGGAGGCGTTAACTCTTTATTGCACTGAATATTGCATTTTTAGCAGTATATTTCGCGAGTATTGAATTTCGCGAGTATTGTATTTCCAAACCGCTAAAATTAGTACACGCTAAACTTTGTACAAATAAGGTACCTACTGAATAACCAATTCAAACATTTGGAAACGAGAGACTTCTTCATAGCCTGACTCGGGCTGTGTGGTATGATTAATAAATTTTAGTTACAACAGATTTGAGCAGAGCATGCTATGAACAACATTTGAAAAATAAACACGAAACAACTTCCATGCATCAGACGCAGATCCAAAAATTTTGAAAAAGGGAGCCCAGAAGCTATAGTTTATAAGTTCTGGAAAGAGGGGGCCCAAAATCCCTTAAAACGGCTTTTGAATTCGAAAACCTTTTGCAGGTATTCTACAAAAGGGGAAAGCTGGTCCCCACTTTGCATCGAGTTGAAGACCCAATCTCAATGGATTGCATTTGAGTGTTTACTTAACATTTAGCTTTTCTTAACACACAATATATTGAGCAAGGAAAAAAAGAAAATCTTAACTCTGGTAAAAATGATAGCTTCAAAAAAACACCCAGAACTGAGCACCCCCTGGTTGCTCTTACTCCAAATTGGACACTGAGGTTAAAAAATGCAGTATGCCACATGGTCAGTTGTGTTTGGTGTCATCAAACTGTTATTCACACAGATCTATAAAAATGGAGATACCATAACAGGTTTTGTACATCCATAGTAATTATGCTATGTGGTCCTTGCCATAACACTTTGGTTGCCCTCTTCTTTTTGATAAATGCTTTATAGGTTCTTCTAAGTCCCCTGAGATAGGACACTTGTCCACGAATGGTATGGAGAAAGACAGTCCCAAAATAAGCATCCTGGTTAATTAACAGTGACTATCACTTACAAAACTATAAATATAGTTTTAAGCCATTCTATTTAATATCCCACATTTAATGTGTAAAATTGGAATTCATACATCTAGACACAAGCTCAAGACAAGAACACCTTTATACTCCAATTTATTTTTCCACTTTTCGATGCAGTAACCCTTCGCCTCATACGAGGATTAACTACTGGATGCAGCCAGTAACATATGTGAACAACAACCACGAGCAAAAGTAGCATTTTTAAACAAATTTCTAAACAAAAACTCTACTAAGCCAACAAACCAAACCATTGCCTATGTACATACGAAAAATTTGACGTTTTATCTAAATACTCGCGAGTTGAAGGTCCAATTCATCATGAAGACTTATACTTGAGAAACACTTATACTTTATTATTATTTATCTGTTATTATCATTTATCTTTCGATTAATATAATAGCTTTGATTTTGTAAGAATTATATTTTGTAAACTCTTTGATGGCATAGAAAATAAACTGATTGTTTGATTGAAGACGAGCATAGTCTGACCAAGATTATAACACAAGTCACAAGGCCTCACCGTATTTGTGTTTTGCTTCAAAATGCAAGCAATTTCAAATAGTAGAGTTGTTGTTTTACCCTTCTTTTTTTGTTCATAAAAATTGTTGTTAGTTGCTCCAACGCACCTTTCCCAATTATTTCTCAGTCAAACTTGGAATCTACTGCTGCCGCCAAGCTGATGTAAACAATTTTGTCAGTCATCTGAGGATTTTCAGCTGTTCAAAGTCAAACTCGAAGTGTTGATATCGTCCGTCTCGTAAACAGCAAATTCTTGAAGACGAAGCGCTGGGTCTTTATAAGGCTTTTCGAAAACATCTTCAAGGCAACTATCGAAATCGACAAGCATTTCTGCTTGGTGTACTATACTTGTGGCCAGACTAGCTCCGTCAGGAATGGCTCCGAACCAGATGCCATATTGGAATTGATCGTGGGTTCATCTTGATCTAGAAGTCGCGTGCGAAACGCATGCGCTTGAAGGGGCCGACATAAACAAGAAAATTTCTAAAAAAATAAGAACCAATGGCAAAACCTAAAATGGGTGCCTCACGGCCCGAGTAAAGAGTACCTGTGCAGACATCCAAAGCATAGAAATTTGCACTATTCTAGATCATCAGTTCTATTATACGGTGCTTGCTGTCTCTCTGTTCCTACCCCGTCCCTTTGGAACTCTATTCCAACCATGCGGAAAGAAAAAGACTTATTGGTGTCTTTTAAGCGAGTGCAAAAAAAAAAAAAAATTAATATATTAATTTATTGACTTAAACAATTCTAACTTATTTTATGTAAGCATTCCTTTTAATACCGTTGGTAAATAATATTTGTAAATTGTTATTAATGAATAAATCGATTTACCCTTCCACCCTCTTCGTTTATCTTGTATAAATAGGGGGACCAAGCATCGGAAGATAAAGATGGCCAGTGTTCTTCTGCTCAGACTACTGTACCAGGGGTTGCCTTACCTGAAGGCGAGCAGCAGGAATCTGGAGTTGAGCAGGGAAGTCGTCAAGGATGCCCAGATGAAGGTGCTTAGTATGTGGCTGGGAATACATTGTAGCGTTTCAATTGAAGATATAATAGCACTGATTTAGCTAAAAGTGTTTCACAAGGGAACGATTGTTTTATCTTCTCAGTCCCTTTTAGAAGGTATCAGTGTTGTGATTGTTGTGAGTTGCAAGCTTTTCTGACTAGTATTGTGCAGGCATTCTTACGGCCCTAAAATTCCTAGAATTCCTAATATTTTTTTATTCCCCTCGAAATCCCTAATTTTTGTCTTTTCATATCCGTCCCGGTTGCCGATTGACATCGAGGTGCACAGCATTTGCTTTGTTTGGTTATTTGCGATTATTCAGACCACCATCCCTTGTGTCTTTTTTGTTATAAGCCTGTGTTTTTTTTTACCTGTTGTCTGTTGCAGATTCAGAGATAGGGGGTACAGTGCTTCGACAGGAATTTTTTGTGTGTGCATGTGTAATTTTACTAATACTTCTAGTTTTTATGTCATCCGGTAGATGACATGTTGTGAGGGGAAGATTTCGTCACTCACTCACTCCGCTGTTAGTTGGATGTGTAACCGCAAGTTTAGCAGTTCGGGCTCCATTTAAACTCTCAGGCTTTGCATGGGCCAAACACCATTTTTGATTCACATACTTTCTTGTGAAAACTCGACAAACATTGGCCAAATATCCCTCTGCTTGAAACGCTAACCATTAGATATTTCAAATAAAAATGAATGTATCTATCCGTTGCGATTAGGAAAAATAAAGCAGGAACTTTGAAACAGATCGCACAACGAATGACAACAAAACACTGCTGAACAAACTAATAATTGTTTAATTAATTGGTACAGACCTTTTCGATTTCTGCAAAGGACATCACAACTGGTTACTGGACGTAGTGGTGTGTGTGGGCATGTTTCAGGTTTGGATATGATGAACATTACGTGTTTGTGTCTGTACTAACTTGGGACACTGTGACTGTGGTGTGTAGATGGCCGAGTGGGTGACATAAAATTTATGGAGTGTCTTATGTCTGTCTAAAATCTGCAACAGATAAAAAGTTAAAACGTACACAGGCTTGTAGTAAAAAAAAAGATCCGAGGTTCAAATAACCAAATCAGTTGGTCAATTGTTTTGAGCAAATTCACCATACCTAGGTTATTCTACAAAAGGTATAGTTAATTATTTTTTATTCGTATGTCGTCGTGGTACCATTTTGATTATGATTTGGTCTATAATGGTAAGTGAATACTTTTTGATGGTCGTATAGCACTCATCCAACATCTTTGTATACATACTAATACTTGTAATTTTGCCCTAAAATGTCCTATTTTTGAGCAATTTTGTCCCTAAAATTCCCTAATTTTTAAACTAAGAAATCCCTATTTTTTCCCTAAAAAGTTTCTCAGGGCTGTAAGAATGCCTGATTGTGTCTCCAATAATTCTCGCATTACCTCCGGGCTCCCATCTCATTCTTTCTCTTTCCTTGACTCGAAAACAACTTATCACATGCATCCTGTTAAACATTTTACACTATTTGAAATTGAGTACTAGTTTTCGCCTTTAATTGTTGCAAGAGTAACTTTTTGCAAAGAATACTAATGTCTGAATCTCATTCCCAGTGAAGGTAATAAATTGCACTGAGTTGTTAATTTTCGCAGTTTAATGATTGCTATTTGCTGGAAAAACTTCTGTTTGAAAATCAGATTGAGTACAACAGGTGCAAATAGTTTAATTTTGTCTTCATTAAATTTTCCAAATCATCAATCAAGCAGACGGTGTAGAAACAACTAGATACAGCTGAGCTTGGCTTTTGACAACCTCCAATTTTTCTCCAATTAATAAAAAGCCATCACTTTTCGTTAAGATTGAGTGCTTTGGATTTTATTTTGGGTGTGATTTCCAGCTTAGGGCCACTAATAAGTGGTTTAGGATTGTAATTTCCTAGAAAACTTACACTGTTTAAATAAAAGTATCTGTGTATCTATCCACTGGTAAGTCTAACTGGACTAAGTGTTCAATTCTTAGATGGAACATGACTTAGTAAACGAAAAACTCTCAAGTCGCCACAAACCTTTCGGATTTTTGTAAAACCAGCTATTATAATTCGGTCCGACACAACAAACCGAAAACACTCGAGTCAATACAAACTATACTTTTGTTTCTCTTAGTTGTCAAAGAAGGTTTTCGATCATCTCTGTGACATAGTTGACGATGACGGAAGCGTGTATGACGAACGCATGCAAAGGATGGCCACAATGGTGATTCTCGATGGTGAGTTACAAATACACGCAGTGTTTGTATACCGACAGACGCCTTTTCTTCTGTGGTCGTTGCTACACAATCATCCTTGTCAGTTCGGATTTTTTGGGGGGCTTCAACATTATTTTTTGTTTCGATTACAGTTGTACAACTGCGCAACAACTTAACAGAAGAATTTTTTTGCAAGTATTCGTGTTACTGGAATTAACAACGATCACGTAGCAAGCAGTTTTCTCAGTGAACAAAACAAACCTTGTGAGATTTGAATTAATTGCAAGCGTTAATTTTGCAATGATTAGGGCCAAACAAACCGTGACACATGATCAGTGTACAAGACCAAAATGTGAAGAATGTTTGAAATTTGTTTCGAGTTACCCGTTTGTTGTAGTTGACGTTTTGTTGAGTATTTCGTCAGCTCTAGCAATATACTTACTTTATTATATGGTGTCACTGTGCGGGTGTAGAGATTTTCTTTAGTATATCTTATATTATAAGAATTTGATTTGTTTGTTACGAATTCCTTGTGCATGTGCGGAGGTCTTCTTTCTTTTTTCTTCAGTTGTGGCATTCTGTTTGTTTTGTTATGGTTTGCCTGTGTAGGTGCGGAGGTTTTCTTTCCAGACAGTGGCACCAGGCGTAGTCATTTGCTGTCCATGGTTGACAAGGTGATGGAAGAAAAGAAAGCCACCTCGTTGGCACTCACATTCGAATCACTGTGTCGCTTCTTCAGTAATAAGGACGCTAGTGGCCTGTTAGGTCTGCCAGACGAAGTACCAGAGGTCAGTGCAATATACATTGGACTGTTTCCGTGAACAGTAACTCAAGAGTTTGAATGAGTGTTTATGGAATAAATTCATATTTGAGCTACGGTGAAGAGTGAATATGAGCAGTTATCTTCTCAGTTGATTTGCAATTTAGGCAGTTGCAAATGTTTGTCATAAAAAAAATTTCCAGGCCTAAACAGGATTCGAAATGACCTCTGCGATGCCAGGGCAGGTGCTCTAGCCACTGACCTATGAAACTACTTATGGTAGGCAAGTCAGTTGTGAGTTCTAATAAACCCAGGGTTTCCACGGTCCTTGAAGATTCTGCGGGAACGTCCTTGAATTTGGGTATGTTAGTTCTGGGCCAGGAAAGTCTTTAGTTGAGTTACTTGTTCTTGAAGCGTCGGCCGCACATCAAGAAATTGTCTGTTAACATTTCTTTGTTCAAATACAAAAAGTTTTCGAGAACAAATACGGGCTTGAATTTCACCGTAACATGTTTCAAGGTTTGTTTGTCATAGAGTGATTCTGGATCTTTTAGAAAACGTCCTGAAAAATCCTTGAAGCGTTCTTGAATTTCGTGTTGAGTTAAGGAATGGGTTCCTGGTAATTCAAAGTGGATGCGTGGTGCATCGCTTTTCTCTTTTGAAGAACTGGAGCGTAATTAAAATTACCTCGTACATTACTTCTTCAAGTTGAAAACTGAGTCTTACTCTATAAATATATTGTACAAGAAGATTTATCACCATGACGAATTTAGACATGGAAAAAAGTTTCACCGAAGGTGAAGGAGTAAAATGGTTTAGGGCTGTGTTTGAAGTTATTAAGTAATGATTTAACCGTTTGCTTTATATTCAGGAAACTCGCCAGCACACATGATTTTAATCCGTTTCAGTGTGCTGGAAATTGAGTCACCTACACCATACGCAGATTATTTGCTATCAGTATAATAGTAATAAGATAAATAGTCAAGTAAAATGAACACTACAACCAGCTGCTCAGCAGGTGCTATCTGTTCTGGAAGGACAC
>JAOBRG010358807.1:0-12772 GCA_027574985.1 Umimayanthus nakama
TTCAGTTTGTACCTAAGCCAGTGCTGAAAATCACAGGGTTCATATGTGGCAAGTCTCGCAGACCTTAAAACTTCCTGAAAGACTGGAGAGTCCTGGATATTTTGTCTCATCCAAAAAGAAAAATGCTAAATAATGATCCAATTTGAAATAAAAATTTTAAAACAATTTAATGTTTTGAAGCATTATTAATTGTTAACAACCATTTTTGCTAACTGAACAAATCAGATGTCTTAATTCATACCGGTAATATGACTGTGTGGGCATTCTAACAATAGAACTGTTTACCTAGAGACCACCCACGTTGTTCGGACAAATAAAGCAACTGTAAAGGGAGAATGTTTATTCCTAGTTATTTTTAGCCGTTTGGATAATTACAACCAAACGTTGCTGCTTGGGGGAGTGTAACAGTGATTGTTTGCTTTTCCTTGTTTGTTTGCAACACATACTACTGGACTACAGGAATGAAAGTTCATTTTAATTGCCTCAAAGCCCCAATTCTTAAGTATAGGAAAAACCTTATTTGGTGGGGGTTTAGTTTGACTATCAATGGCTGTTTAAGGGTTAGAACTAAACTATAAGGGGTGTGGCTAGGTCCCGGTTTATTTTTTGATACATGTACAACTTACTTTATACCTTGAATAATTTTTTGAGTTTGCTATTTTGATGTTTTACCAGATATAAAGAGTGGAGAAATGAGAGATTACCAGGTCAGAGGTCTCAACTGGCTGATTTCTCTCTACGAGAATGGTATCAATGGGATTTTGGCAGATGAAATGGTAACATGGCTGCATCTGTATATTGTTGTCAATGCATGTTTTTTGTTGTTTATACAGTGCATGTGACATGTTTTTTGGAAGGTGTAAAAAGTTTGTTGTAAACATGTTACTAACTTAAACTGTGACAGCTAAATGAATATAAATTCAAAGTATTCAGATAATAGTTTTAATGCAAAAATAAGGGTAGTCTGACTGTGTTCTTAGTTTTCAACACAAAGTCACTTTTAACAATCAGTTTTGCACTAACACTTCAGGTTATTATCCATGAATCAGCTCAGAGTGTTATCGGTATGCTACTTGTCAACTTTCAAAGTAGCGTTATAAATTTGTCAATATGATACATGTAGACAGGGAGACAATACAAAATGAAGTTAAGAATAAATTGTGTGATACAAGGTACATGTAGTTGTTTACACTACTACAAATGCATACATTTTAAAATTAAATTCACAGTTTGGATGGTTTTAAAGTTTGATTGAACAATGTTTGCCTTTTGGCAGCCAAGAGTACAGAAATCACAGATATCTGTTTGAAACCACTCCAGAAGATAAATTACGTGAAGAAAATGAAAACATGGTTCTTAGTTGTATTTGAATTAAGATGAAATTAATCACTGTTTACCTCCAAAAACTGAGAATATTTGGTGTTGTGTCTTTAATTCTGGTTGTTTGACTGTTTGACCAGTGATATTATTGTTATTATAGTAACAATACTGGCTACCTCCTCTCCAGGGTTTGGGCAAAACTCTACAAACCATTTCATTGGTTGGTTACATGAAGCACTTCAGGAATATTCATGGACCCAACCTTGTGATCTGTCCAAAGTCCACGCTGGCCAACTGGATGGCGGAGTTTGAGAGGTGGTGCCCCACCATCAGAGCTGTCTGTCTGATTGGCTCGCAAGAGCAACGAGTAAGTGAGAGCAACATCTGTGGGATAGCAATATTAGTCTTTTTTTCGTCTTTTTTGCACTGAGAAAATGCACGACCAGCTTCCAATTGACGTCATTAGGATAAGTTTTATAAAAAATCATTCAATACTTTTGTTTTCCTAAAAACTAGCTAGTCTTTGATTATTTTTTTTATTTTATAGAATAGTTTAATAAATCCCTTATGTTGTTGTTTCTAGGCTGCGTTCATTCGTGACACAATGCTTCCCGGTGAGTGGGATGCCTGTATTACATCCTATGAGATGGTCATCAAGGAGAAAGCTGTGTTCAAGAAGTTTGCATGGCGCTACCTCATAATCGATGAAGCACACAGGATCAAGAACGAGAAATCCAAAGTAATGATTATTTCTAAACAAAATAATGTTTATGAGATAAGCTTTTTATATACAGCACACAAAATGTCTACATGTATTTATTTTAGGGATTCGAGTTGAGATGACAGAGTATATCATTCACGAGTTATTAGGGATGAATTTTGATTCTTTTTTTTGTAAGTTTGTAACACATCCGTTGGGAATTGCCTGATCCCACAACCACTGTTACTAAGATCTTTTTAATAACTAGTAACGCAGACTCAATTTGATCTTGCAAAACGCATGTGGTGAAGAAGTTCGGCTTGAGAAATCAAATAAAAGAAATAGAAAGATTAAAGTTGAAACCTCAATTCAGCACTTTTCGGCTGAAGTAACAATTACAGGACATATACATTGCTAAGGCTCTAAGATTTGAGATAACTCTTTTAAGGGTGGACACATGATTGTGCTGTTAGTAGTCCTATTTTGATGTGTTGGAAGCTTTTTGGATTTCTTGTAAAAACCTGAATAATCTGGTAAACAGAAATGACTTTTAAGTGTGGACAATCACGCAGAAAGTTAGGTAGTTAGCCACTGAGATACCCTAAGGACTTAATATATGATTATTTTAAAACAATTTCCAAAAACTTGTAAGGTTTATATGTTTTTTTTGTACTGTTATTATAGTAATATCTGGATCAGTAAAGTATCTGCTTACTGTCTTCATGTCAATTTTGGGTGGCTTTGTTAGTGCTGCCCAACAATTTAAGGATTGACAACTTTATTTATCTTATTGTCATTTATCGAATTTTTGTCTCTCTGTGATGGTTTCAGCTGTCAGAGATTGTGCGTGAGTTGCGGTCTGCCAACCGCCTGCTCTTAACAGGGACTCCGCTACAGAACAACCTTCATGAACTGTGGGCCCTTCTCAACTTCCTGCTACCAGACGTCTTCAGTAACTCCGAGGTATTCAGTGTTCTACATGTAGTATTCCTTGGCCAGACCTTTTTTCTCTGATAGCTTGTCAGCTAAATAATTTCATGTCTCAAGATAGTCTTTATTTATTTTGTAGACGGTAGTTTGACATAAAACAGTTAAAAATTGAACAAATATAGTGTCACTTGAATGTGTGACAAAAATAAATGGAATGGAACCAAATGGAATGTTGAATTGTACAAGTTAAAAAACAACTCATTTCAAAAATGATATTTTAAATAAATTTTGCTGTAAGTAGAAACATTTGAATTTTTTCAAGTGTAGAGTGGAACTGTAGTCATTTGCCAGCATATTCAGTCATTTGTCAAGTTATTTAGAAACAGGATCTGGATATTTTATTTGACACCTTTTTATGGTAACAGTGTTAAAATTAATTATTTTGGTCTTACTGTAAATTAATTTACAATTGCAGGATTTTGACGCCTGGTTCAACGCCAACAGCCTCAGTGAAGAGAAACAGCTTGTTGAACGTCTCCATGCAGTAAGTTGTTACCTGTGTTCATTCCAACCCTTGTTTTGTAAAATTTGGATCAATTTGTATAATGCTGTAAGAGTAAAGTAAACAACAGTTATTGAATATGTGTCCTGGAGGAAATTCTTTATTGGCGTTTATGGTTCTCCTAGAGACTTTTGACTTTAAAACTGAAAGATAGTTATGTTTACAAATTGAGACTAAAACATTTTTGGGTTTTTTGTGACAGAAGAAGATCCTTTCTTTTCATTGAAGAAGTCTGATTTGCCTATAACTGTGAATCATATGCGTGCACCGTGATTTTAAGAAGTTTATATCCCAAGTGGAAATCTAGGGTGAAAAGTACTAAGCACGCTAACAGGGGCCGATCTTAACTTTTTTTTATCACCGGCCGACAGAACCAGTAATAGCAGATGTTTTGGTGTTCCACTTAGAATTTCGCTGCTCACGGACATTTGAAGCTGACTGAAGATGTTGTTTTCAGAATCATTGCTTAGCCAAGGACACTTTTCCTCCCGTGGTTTCTGATAGATTCAAACAAACTTCTTGCTATCACAAAGCTGATCCTATTCAGTTTTGACTCAGTTCACTCACCCCTTTCGTTTCCTCAGCTGATTGCTGCCAAAAAATGCAATATGTTTGACTGTGCCATGTCAAAAGCGCGATGTCTTTTCCATAAAAAATAATTAAAAACGCAAATCACTTACATGTAGCTATAAACTCACACACTGTCTAGAAAATTGTCCAGCACTGACCGCAAACAGCAACGCTCGTCTAAAAACTCCCACCAAAACAGGCATGTGATAATCCACACGCTTTTGCCAGTTAGTTACCAGTGATTTTTATGGACGAGAGTTCAAAACACTTGGAACTATTTTACTCAATATGAAAGTGGACAAAACGAGATGTACTTCCCTAACAAACAAGTACACAGAGAAAACCTTCAGAAGGAAAGGAAAGCCAACTGAACTTTTACAAAGAGTAAGTTTAGGGCCTCATTTTTGTAAAAGATAGGGGTGCTTTAAATTACATTTCTGCAGTCATCCAGGTGTGCTAATCGCACTCCCCCATACTTTTGCCTTTATTGCTGAGATATACTTTTTTGGTGATTCAGATATTTAAGTAACTTAATGAAACAAACAGTTCTGCTGCAAACAGGATATCAACTTTAATAAGTTGAATGTGCTCCGAAATTGCATTTCAAATAACGTTTTTAATTATCAAAGCATTAACAATCAATGAATCTGATGAAAATTCCGCATGAAACAGAGGTTTGCACTCTTTTTTATGGAAACTGAGCTAGTTCGCTTCATCTGTGTCTGAGAACAGTTTAACAGAATGGAAGAACGGACAATGATGCAAGCATCTCCAGACTTAACTTAGCTTTAGGTTCATTTGCATAAGTGCACTTTCGACAGATTCGACAGATAATCAAAACTTTGTGAATTACATGTATTACTAAACAGAACAAAGAAAACACAGCCCGATATACTTGAAATGTGATACCTTGTTGATTCAACTTCATTTGTATTCAGACATTTATTTTATACAATTTCTGACACTTTTTACTGCAAATCTAGTTTTTGAAAATGAGAAAATGGACAGGTGCCATTGCTTAGCGTTTGTTTGTCAAAGTTTCAAACTACTTCGATCTTTACCAACAGTGTAGTCAAGAATGTTTTTACTTTCAACAATTCCTGCAAATAGTTGTGCTAACAAATTTATGCCAAGGCACGCCATGAAACGCGCTCCTGAGACAATTTTGAGGAGCTTTGAGAAGTTCGAAGGCATTTGCACTCCTCAAAAAATGAGGCTCTGTTAGTTGTTTTTTCAAGCCAGTTTAATATTTGAAGTATTTTACTAACATATTGAGCTATTAATTGTCACTCGGGCCAAAATGTGGGACTTTGCAGTGGTCCATGGAAGATTTTCGTGGTCTGGGGCCAGCGAACCACACTTAAGATCAAACCCTGAATAAAGAGAATCAAAACCCTTAGAAATCAAGGGAAGGGGGTATTAGTCTTTCTTGGCAATAGAATTTGATTGTCTATAGTCCATATAATTCAAAGTTTGAAGCTCCATCTACTTGCCTGTTTTAAACTTTACTTTGTTTAGGCAAACATTTTTTCCAAAAATTGGCTCAGAGTTTCGGGTATGGCTTGTACACGGGGTTTTATGTTTCACTTCAAATGGTTGTGCTGGGGTAAGCTGTGAGCAATTTTTCTGAGTCCTAGGGAAGCTCAACAATGAAAGTATCTCATTTTACAAAACGCTCTCAGCCAGCCTTTAATTTCAGCATTTCAGCAGTTTGTACATGTTGGTTCCATTAGTATTGTACATGAATGCCTTTGTAGTTGTACCAAATGCAATCAGCCATCCTTAGATAATGTTTAGATGTTTTTGAGTTTATTAATTTCAGTATTAAAGTGTGTAGGTTGCAAAATCACATTAAAACCTCTGTTGTTTAAAACTGCTGTTAGCGTGCCTTCATTGTTCAGGGGTTTTCCCACTTAAATTTTTCCCATAAGTGTTTAGGTAACAAAATTGAACAAGATAGTTGGTGTTTTTACCAAATTCTCTCAACCCTTATTGATCAGTCTTTCAAGTTTCATTATCTAATCCCCATGAGTGTCGTACACAAGATTCGCAGTAATTTTACCAAATGAATGTCTTTCTTTCAGCCTTTGTATAATGGGTGATCAATGAATTACTAATTTCAATGTTCCTGTAGGTGTGTAGGTTACAAACGTGTACATGAGAATCTAGGCACTAGTGTTACCAAACGCTCTCTTCCAGCCACTGATTTATGTTTTGCGACTTTGTTGTTGCCATAGGTGTTGAGGCCCTTCCTCCTTCGTCGACTTAAGTCTGACGTGGAAACGAGACTTTTGCCCAAGAAAGAGACAAAAGTTTACGTGGGACTTACCAAGATGCAACGGCAGTGGTAAGGAACAAGCTTCCACTGTAACATCTTGGTGTTCCTATTTTGGAAACTTTTGGACAAATTCTGTGGTGCAACATGCACAGAACTGTTTTTCAAATGTCCCCTTATTTATTTTAATGATCACCCATCTAGAGATGTACGTACAGCAATACATTGAGATGCCCAAAGGTTTCTATAGAAGACTAAAAACAATTCTAGGTGTCTAGAAACGTTCAAAGCCATCTGATAGAGGTGTAAGAAAGTGTTAAGAACTGTCTAGAATTAGGTATCGAGATATGGTTTGAGGTGTTTATGCGTTTAAAGATTTAACTTCACTTTCCCTTTCCTTAAAGAGGTAATTCTATCAAACAGACTCTGCCAAATGAGATTTGTACTTTTAGGTTGAATGTGTGTCTGTGACAATGGTGAATGACTTACTGTACATACAGTGTAGGAGAGTTAATTTTGTTGAACAAACTCTGATGGTGTATGATAGTGTTCTATTTATATATTCCATTTAAAATTAATTTCATTCAGTTTTTTAGAGGGCCACTTAAGAGAATATGCTTGAAGAAGTTAGTGTAGTCCTTGTATAAAGTATATTGTTTTGTTGTATTGTATTGTATTGTATCAGGTATACCAAAATCTTGATGAAGGATATCGATGTCATCAATGGTGCTGGAAAGAGTGACAAGATGAGGCTACTAAACATTCTTATGCAGCTCCGCAAATGTAGTAACCACCCCTACCTGTTTGATGGGGCTGAACCAGGTCTGTGAAAGTTAGATGTGTTTGTTTTACTTATGACTAGTAATCACTGCCACATGCACAAAGGGGTCCGTAACATTTGGCATTTGATCCTCAGTTTTTCCACATGCTTGAGCAGACACTGAAAATTGCCGTACTTCTGATCGTCCTGACAGTTTGTACAAAGCCATAACACACAGGTGATGCTCACACAGTACCTACTCACACATACACACCCAGCCACGTACATCTACATACATGTACACACAAATACATATACAAAAAATGGCTATAAAAGGTATTTCAGTGTAATTATTATTGTTTATATACTTGGCAACCCTCGCGTTCACACATATAATTATACATACTTGGCCACAGACCTATACATGGAAACTTGCATACGTTCATAAACACGATCAAACCCAGTTGCCAACTTACAGAGACACACGATTATTACATGCACAGTACATATACATGCACATTCGCACACATGCTTTCAAACATAAAAAGCGCATCACACACCCGCGCATTCATGCCACTACAGTGCCTGTTAAATTTAACTGGTGAGGTCGATCAGTAGTCAGTTTCATTATTTTTCTGTCTTTTTGAAATTCCTGAGACATACATGTTATTTAGTAGACTATATTGTAATTGACTCGTTATGTATGTGCTACCTGACCAATCATTAAGCAGATGAAATTAAGTTAATAAAAACTAAATATTACAGCCTCTGACATTCTGGCTTTTGTCCACAGGGCCCCCCTACACCACAGACCAGCATTTGGTCGACAATGCAGGCAAGATGCGAGTGTTAGACAAACTGCTTGCCAAGCTGCAAGAAAACGATTCTAGAGTGCTCATATTTTCACAGATGACCCGCGTACTGGATATCCTTGAAGATTACTGTCTGTGGAGAGGTTATGAATACTGCCGTCTGGATGGACAGACACCTCATGAGGAGAGGCAGTCACAGATAAACAGCTTTAACATGCCCGGCAGTAGCAAGTTCATCTTCATGTTGAGTACTCGTGCAGGGGGCTTAGGGATTAACTTGGCAACTGCTAACATTGTCATCCTGTACGACAGTGACTGGAATCCGCAAGTGGACTTGCAAGCAATGGTATGTGGGTGTGGGTGTATGTACGTGTATGCATGTGTCTGTTGGTAGTACTATTGTTACATGGAAAAGGGCCATGCCAAAATAGAAAAGAAGTTCAAGTTAGTCAATTTCCTTATCTTTGTTGCAATACGATACTTCTGGAAACAAACTATGGTTCCGTTGGTGCTTTTTGGAAAGTTTTTGAAACCAAAACAGTCTTCACAGTGTTGTTTTACGTAGCAACCCTTCTCCATTCCATCTGTTGATCCCTTTTCCCATAATTATCTGTCTGCTCCCATTTTTCATGTCTGCTCACCACAAATTTTTGTATTCATAAATAAAATGTGGTTTTATTTACAGCTGCTTATTGGGCCTAAATTGTCGTGATTATATTGTTAACACTACCTTTCCCCATAAAAAGAAATGTGCCCATTGCAAGTCATCTCATTATTTCTGATTCAGGTACGGATATTTTAATACAGTATGTTTGTCGTGGTTAACATCTTTTCATGTGCACCTGCTATACTATTTTAGGATCGAGCCCATCGAATTGGACAAAAAAGGCAAGTCCAAGTCTTCAGGTTTATCACTGAAAACACTGTGGAGGATCGAATTGTGGAAAGAGCAGAGATGAAGCTGCGCTTAGATGCAATTGTCATTCAACAAGGTAAGTTAAATACTTCATAAACCACAAAGATTCACATCTGGTCCATCTAGTGTGTCCTTTCCTGTTATTTTATATGCTTGTCGAAGCCATCTAACTTGCTAGATGATAAGCACACAATATCTCGTAGAGTTGTGGCAATCAAACTTACTATGAAAAGCACACAATATCTCATTGTGTTATGGTAATCAAATTTGCTATAAGCACACAAAATCTCAGTGTTGTGGCAATCAAACTTGCTACGATAAGCACTCAATATCTCGTAGTGTTGTGGCAATCAGATCAGATTTGATTTGATAAGCGCACAAAATCTCGTAGTGTTGTGGCAATCAAATTTTGCTATGATAAGCACTCAATATCACATTGTGTTGTGGCAATCAAATTTGCTATGATAAGCACGCAGAATCACATTGCTTTGTAACAATCAAATTTGGTATGAAAAGCACACAAAATCTCAGTGTTGGGGCAATCAAATTTGCTATGATTAGCACAAAACTTCCTAATGTCTAAGCATTAAAAAAATTAGCTATAATTGTTGCATAAAGTATTATTGTGCCGTATCAATCGAAATTGCTATGATTGCCTGGGCAATCAAGTTTGCTATTATTGATGCGTAAAACCTAGTGTGCCCCCAACTATATGTAAAAACTTGCATCTCTTCAGTTTCAAGAGAATTGAGTTGTAGGCTGAAACTCTGACAGAATCTTACTGTTCTTTTAATCTGCACAGGTCGACTCGTTGATCCAAACATGAAGGTTGGTAAAGACGAGATGTTGAGCATGATCAGACATGGCGCTGACGAAGTGTTCGCCAACAAGGATGCAGAGATCACGGACGAGGACATTGACCACATTCTGCAGAGGGGAGAGAAGAAGACAAAAGAGATGGAAGAGAAAATGAAACAGTTTGGTGAGAGTTCCCTGCGGAAGCTTGCCATGGATGCACCGGCTGAGAGTATCTTCCACTTTGAGGGTGAAAACTATAAGGACAAGCAGAAGGTATTGTCGCTTAGTTGCTGTAGTTATTCTTTTTGCTGTCGAGCGAAGTAAAACAGCAACATGCCTCTTACGAAATTCCCAAGTGCCTTACCGCAATATTTAGCGCTTCCGGTTTTCTCTGCCCCAAGCCCTGCGCTCCACGACCTGTGCACGTGCTTATCGTTTTATGCTGTTCTTGTCTTGATTTACAACGTTCGTAAAACGAGTTCTAAACAACAATGGAAAGTCCCGAGGAGAGCCGTTATACTGAACTTATTTATATAGAAGGGAACATGTATTCAAAAAAAGACGCAACGAAGACCAAAAAGTTTACTCCAAAATAAAGGAAACAGATAAACTAAAATATTGTAACGAACTAGCTCGGCAGCACTTTCCTAACCTTTGGTTACCCCTAGTTTTATTGTTTTACTGTATCATTTTTAATATTTAAAATCGGAGATAAGCCTTTTGTCAACATAAACATGAAATGCATATAGTGAAGATTGTATATGAATGAAGTTTGCATCAACAAACGAAAGTAAATTCGCTGTTCTTGTCACATTGCTGTTTTAGTGAAAACCAATTCCCCCTAACATTAGGACAAACTTCTACCTTTTAAAAGTTGATAAAAATATTGTAGGACTTTTTTTAACCAGTCCTCAAGTTTTCTATCCTCTTGCGACAAAACAGTTTCAGGTATGAACTGTTAGTGCTGGCTTAAGTTCTATAATAGGTACCTTAATTCCGTTATGGAATCAATGGTTTTTTAATTGTACTTCAGGATGCCTGGATGTTTTTGTTTGGAGTTCTTATTTTTAAAATAGTTTGAAACCTCTACATGTCCACCAAGCTGTCTCGTGCCAGTTTGTGTTGAATACACCTCAACTGGGAATAATTGGTTTTGAGTTCATAATAGAAAATGCTTCAACATGATACTGATTTAAGATCGGTTGAAAAGGTTGATGGTGCTTCAAAATAGAGGTACATCCAAGCAAACTTGTGTTACCTTGTTGATTTTTCTTTTTCCCCTTCATTTGTAGCTTGGTGGCTTGCACCACTGGATTGAGCCTCCGAAGAGAGAAAGAAAAGCTAATTATGCTGTGGACGCCTACTTCAGGGAGATGTTGCGAGTCAGTGAGCCCAAGGCCCCCCGGGCACCACGCCCTCCAAAGCAGCCCAACGTCCAGGATTACCAATTCTTCCCACCAAGATTGTTTGAACTTTTGGATAAGGAGATCTACGCCTACCGCAAGAGCATAGGATACAGGGTATGGGTGTTACCTTCACTTCGTTAATGCTACATGCAATCTGTTTTTGAGTTCGGGTAAAAGTAAAGGTCTTACTATTTATTGCTCGTGAGGGAGAGGACAAGGCATTTAACATTTTCGTCTTGGAAACGTTTTACACTAGAAGTATGTTTTAAAAACTTCCGAGAACAATAGGGTTCTAGAGAACTAACGTTATCATTTGAAAACTGTAAGGGGAGCTTTCAGATTTAGATTTCCAGTATTCCAGGTTTTACACTTTGTACATCTATGCCCTACAAGACTGAAAAATATTAAATCAGAACTTTTAGCTCTTTGGATTTTTCATGGGGCTTTTTTATGGATAGTTTTGTACCTTCAGTTGTGTTTTTTAAGCTGGTTGATGGATTGTGAATGAAAATTGAAATTTAGAATTTCAGTGAGCTTTTGCAATCGATGGAAGTGACGTGAAAACTGTAATCAGAAAAAACTTGTTAATTTCAAAATTGCAGAAGGAAAGAAAATTCAACAACACTTGAAATAAAATTCCAACCGCTTGTAGCTTCATTGTCAATGAATAAAAAAGTTCTAACATGCACAACTATTTGAAAAATATCTTTTTTACGCGTTGTTTTGACATTTGGAAAGATGATTGTTGGTTACTACTGCTACGTCTTTCGTGAATATTCAGTCTTTTTGAGTTTGGAAGGAAAAGCGTGCTTTTGAATCACAAGAGCCTTTCAAGTTTCTGCCATCTTCAAGTTTCGCCACACTTGAAAACTACATCAAAAACCTTGATAGAACGGTTCCGACGTCACTTCCGTTGACTGCAACTCAATATAAACAGAATGTTTTCCTTGTGGTGATAGAACTTTAGTTACTGTTGTTTGTTTGGGTATCGGCCTTGAAACCATCGCACTGGAGTTCAGCTCCTGGTGGACAAATTTCGATTGCTTTTTTCCACTCCCTGATGTAAATAGAATTCTTTTCTCTTTTCACTTCAAAGCGGAGTAATTTTGTCAAAATCATATCGTTTTAGCATATAAAGATGATTATAACAAAATTACCTACCATTTTCCTTTACTTTCATCCGTCCTAGTTGTGTGTACTTACCAATGATAATATAGAAGTTGTAATTAACATGTAAGATTAACCCTCGGAGTCCAAGCTATTTACTATAACAAGTTAGTCCAAGAGGGGTCTTTTGGACTCCCCCCCATAGATTTTCGAAATGGTTCGTCATGAAAGATCAGGCTTTGGCATGGAAGCAGCTTTTGGTTTGCTAATTGGTTTACATTACAACAATCAAGTTTTAATTAATAACCGTTGCTGTGGCAACAGTCGTTTTACATAATTTCCGCCATCTTGGCCGCCATCTTTGATTTTTCATAAAAAATTATTTTACGCAAAACTGAAGCAAATTTTACTGGATTTAGTAGAAAATATGTGTTTTCAACCTCAAATAGGAATATAATTGATAATAGAGTCTGAAAGAAGAATTGAAAACCAATTTTCCATAAATTTAACGATTTTCTATTTTAAACTTTGATTTGCATAATTAATTACGCATAAATTATAAATGATGACGTCATCCAGTTAACAAAAAAATGCGGTCATTATCAGACTTACAGGT
>JAOBRG010358818.1:0-12771 GCA_027574985.1 Umimayanthus nakama
TTGTCAAGCCTGTGCTAACTCATTATAAGATGTTTAACTAAATTACTATTATATATAAGAAGTTTTTTTTTTTTTTCGTCTATAAGTCGAGCGCGATTTTTAGACGTGAATTTTTGGTGTTAAAAGGTCAACTTATACACGGCAAAATACGGTACTCTTCAGAAAATTTTGGATGGTAATACAAAACTTTAATTCCCATGGACTAGAAGAGAAATAGTATTTTTGTTGGTAGTTTTGTATGACAACCTTATTGTCCATGACTATCTTAGCACTGATTAGAAAATTAAATGGACATCACAATACCATTTGCACAGTGGGCTAAACTTTTTTATTTTCATGGTTTATAAATGATAATTTTTTCAAAGCTCAAGTAGGAATTTGAAGCCATTGAGAAGAAGAAGGAAGGACTGGTGTTTTCGAAATGCTTTGTTCTGCATAATTTTGAAAAGTGAGGTTTAGATGGTCTGTCTCTTTCTTCACGAATCATATTTTTGGTATCTGAAGTTAATTACCAAATAATCTATTTTGTGTCAGATAGCAAAATTTGCAGTTGGAAACTTTTGATCACTGTTGTTAAGATTTTGAAAAAAAATGCTTTACAACTGCAAATTTACTATATGTACATGTAGTATATGTACTCAGCTGCTCTGTAATTGTTATATACTGGGAGTCTAAGACTTATTGTTTGTTTTTACTAAAAGGTGGCTTCAGTGTCAGGCAATCTGTCATTAGTGAATGAAAGTGTTGTCAAAGGAGTGCAGTCAGGTCTGAAGTCAACACAATCTTCCAATGAAAGTAACCTTGCTCCAGCCCAGCCAGGAACTCCAGTTGTTTTGGAGGGTGTTATTTGCCATGAAACTATGGGAGGTGGGCTTTATTTCACTCAGATTTATCTTGTAATATATTTAACAATTATTCCACAAGCGCATTGGATATGAGCTTTTAGATAGCGGACGAGGTGCGAAGCACCGAGTCGGCCATCATAAGCTCATATTCAACAAGCGTGAGTGGAATAATTGTTTTATTAAATACCAAACACTGAATAAAAATATCTCGAACTCTGTTTTCTACCGAATCGAGTTTTCAGACATTTTAAGGGGAGATTTTCTGTGATAAAATATTCAGTTTCCATATTTGGACATATTGCAGTGTGCAGGATCTATACCGTAAGTAAATAGCCAATCAGATTACTGGAATTTCAATATCCAGTGCTTGGTATTTAATAAATAGAGATATATTCCAAGTAAGGGCAGCTCTAGAGCCAACTGTTTGTGTGAATCAGTCACTCTGATTTATTGATTGTAATATGTGTACAGACTGCATGAGATACATTTCAAGTATTGTAAAGGGTAGCTCTAGAGCCAACTGTTTGTGTGAATCAACCAAACCCATTCAGTTGTATCCTTGATTTTTGGTTTTTTACAGATGGTAAAATTTTGGTAACAAGGTTGGTCCTCCAAACCTTCTAAGCTTGGTTCACACTAGCGAGGGAGATGGAAGCAGAGACGGAGACAGAAGCACGAGGTTCCATATAAACTCCATAAAACCGAGATGGAACAGAAGAAAAGGAACCCTTCAGTTCTCTTCTGTCTCATCTCCGTTTTACAGAGTTTGTATGGAACTTTGTGCTTCTGTCTCCACCTCTGTCTCCATCGCTAGTGAGAACCAAGCTTAAAAGCTTTTCTGAAGGTCATTGTTTAGCACAAAAAATGCATTGTTGGCTTGTGTTAACCGTGGCTCTTGTGAGAACTGTCTGTGTAAAAAAGGGCTTTTTCAGAAAATTTTGTAAGTACATAATAACTGCCACACTTTTGAATCAAAACATACTGTACAGTCATTTACATGACATTGTACAATGTGTGTCAAAACTGGTTTTGGGTGAAAACTTTGTCATTAGCTCACTATGTCCTAAATTTTTATTTGGACTAAAAGATCTGGAATATGCAGACTGGTTGTTTCATCCCAAATACCGCAGTAGCTTGTTAAAACTTGAATAGGTATCCTGGTGAACACATTTTCATTCATGATGAAATTAATAAATGAGTGTTTTATTACAAAGGATCCAATTATGGTACCGTAGCTAGTTCTCAACGTAAGCTGGTGCTCTCTTCACTTATTGGAGCATATTTAAGGGGATGGGAGAGGAGGGTTTGTGAACCAAGCAACCCTGATCCCAGTGTATGGTTTTTGAAATCGAGAGGCATGATCTTTGACTAATGGTTATCCTTTCATCCAGGGGTTTTGGTTGTGAATATTAAGTGGCGCAACAAGACGTACTGCGGCTCACTCATTGATTGCTCTCGGCATGCTTGGGCAACACCAAGGTAGTATTTCATGACTGTTATTTATTGAATCACCAAATCTTAAGTTGTCGAAGAAAAGAAATAGTTTTAGAAGGCAGAAGTAAAGTGGACATTGAATAATCACTGTAATACATCTATGTCCTTCCCTCCCCAACCCCCTCCCCAGCCGATACTATCACTCTGTGTCTTTGGGCAGGCATTCTAACTCGCAAGTGCATACACTTGGCCCTTAACCAACAACTTCTGCTCACTCAGTTCCTGAGATAGAACTCAAAAATCACTGGTGCTGATAGGGAATCTTTGGTAAAATAATTCTTCATTGGAACCAAGGGTCCACACCCACGATTTGAGTAACACTTGTGTGGTCAGCAGGCGTGGATATTTCATTGGAGTTTTTACAAAGGATTTACAAAGGATTTTTTTTATAAAAAACGCTCCCCCCTTCCAAAATCAGGATACCAGGCCTCTAATTCTAAAAATTCCTGGATATGCCTCTGGTCAGTCTCTTTACTGGAATGTACTCTACCACACCAACCTGCCCTGACCGAGTGCACACATCACATGGTTCCTGTGTCCCCATCAAAGAGTACTTGCCTGGTCATAAATCGAGATAAGCTTTTTCGAGTATTGTTAGTTCTGTTTTATGGGTATCCATTTCAGCATCGTAGTTTTCATTGAATGTCAAGTTATTGCCGTATCTGATGAGGTCCCATAAATTTCTTATTTTGAGTGACTTGTCAGAGTGCAGCCTCCAAAACTGGCTCAGAGAATGCCAAGAAGTGAACCACGTTCTTTTAAATTAATTAAGCTTTTGGCTGAGTTCAATGCACTGAGAGACCGTTTTTTTTGTGAACCTTGACTATCTAAAACATCTGCTCCTTTCAAAAATATAAAAGACACCACTTCATCATACTTACTGGCTATAGATGGGAATTCCTTGCAAGCTTTGCAAAAAAAACCCCTTGTGTTTCCAGCCACTTCTACCACTCACACTACAAGTACTGTACAGTTTGAAATCTATGCTTTCTTTTCTGGACAGCTCATATTCTTTTTCACTTTCTTTGTTTGTTTGCCTTTCTTTTATTGCTCTGGCTTAAATATTCACCTAACCGGGGGTTTGCCTTGGTTTGGGCCATTTCAGAAACATGCTTACATTCATCTATATTTAATGATTCACAAAAAGCAGCAAAGTTGAAATACAACTCATTGTCAGAAATCATGCACATTTGAATCTGAAATATGTTAATTTTGAACGAAGTATCTCCAACAAAATTATAAAATTTCACATCTAGTATAGGATGTAACCAGTAGGGAATCATTAATAATCGTGACTTGTCCATCGAGTTTATGGCCTTCGTTTATTGAAACAAAAAAGCTCGACTTTTGTCATCCCAAATGGCAAAGCACGTATTATCTCACACAAAATTCACAACTGCCACTGTCATTAGCTGCAATTTGAATTTAACACTAAGCAACGCAAATTATACAGTGCCACAAACTGTACAGCATTTAATTTCATGACACAAGTTGTTGATTCAATGAACTTGAAACGTTATTTGCCTTGGATAGTATTGAACGAGTTTTTGCTAGTGTTTTGTTTCTTTCTGGTTTCATTCCAGTTTCAGTCCAGTTTCTTTAGATAATACAAAGTCCAATCCAAGTATGTTAGTTGCCACACCAGGCCACCATTTTTCGAAAACCCCATGGCCGTAACTGGCCCAGAAGAGATAAAAAGTGCCAATGCAGCAGCAGCGAACCCTGCATCTTGTATTAAAGGCATTTGTATATTGTCATTTTTGCTGATTTCTTGATTCTGCGCTATTAAATGCATATATAAGATAAACACTGTATTTTGTTAATCAAATTGATAGTTCAGTTTTTGAATGTGTGGTCATTTGATTTTCAGATTTGAGGAAAACAGTTGTGAAAATGAGAGCAGTAACTCAAGCCGAAAGGGAGGAAAGGGCAAAAGACTGCGGAACAACCCACTGTCAAGTGTCAGTCACAACAAGGGGAACAGCACTAGTCATGGTGAGCAAATATTTCCCTCGTTATGACGCTAACTACCTAATAGGCCAGTTACTGTTCATAATTGCCGCTGATTACAGTGATTATAGACTCGTTTTTGCAAGGCTAACCTCCAGTTGATGTTAAGTATTTATAAGCTCCAACGTGGAAAAACCTATTCAAAACTCTGTGTTTTGTTGGAGATTCAGATCTTGCTTGTACATGAATTATGCAGATTAATCACTATATGTAAGTTGAGTGTTACCCTGCATAAACGAGTCTTTAGTCATTGTGATCAATCGCAACTAGGAAAAAGAAACTGGTCTATTATGAAGCTTCTACTTGTTTAGTTTTACTGTTTGCAAAACTTATAGTTAACCAATGTTACAGGTATGTCGCATAAATGACTTTTTAAGATATACATGTTAACTGATTGAAATGTTTGTTTCTAAAAAATATGCTTAAAATAATCAAGACTATTGGGGTTTTGTACAACCAAAAAGAAAAACATTTAAATTTTGGTGAATAATTTTCAGTTTCGGTTTCTTGTTGTAACATTAGAGAATTGGAAACTGTCATTAAGCTAAGTGAAGGTTATTTGAATTTGTTCCTAGCCACTCCACTAAAACACAAACTTCGGGGAAGGAAAAGATGTCTTGTGAACACCAACTCCAAGGGTCCAGGGCTGCGTGGGAAGAAGAAATCAAGGAATAATGATGATGAAAGTGATGATGGTGTGCGTCCGGGGAAGAGAAGCTGCACCTTGAAGAGTCGAGGAGCATCACCACAACCGTCTCCAACCTTGATTGAGTGTCCTGAACCTAACTGTAACAAGAAATACAAGCACATCAATGGGTTGCGCTATCACCAGGCCCATGCGCACTTGGAGCCAAGAAGCCCCCAGGAGGAGGTAGGGACAGTAGTAATTGGTTTGCTTGTCTTTGTGGCTCAACCTGATTCCTTGGAGTCTGATTTGAGCCTGTGGCCACCTTGACTAACTGCCATAAATTTAGGCAAATTCTCCTACAAGAGCAAGTTGGAAAAATAAGAATCATATTCACAGACTTGCAAACAGAGATGGTTTGAGTACTCAAAACAAAACTTTTTTGTATCATACTTTACTTCATTGACCGTAAAAGGTCAGCTGTGTAATATTTGTTAGAAAGCTGACATAGGTAGCTTGAAAGTTTACTAGCATTCGTCTATGTTCCATTGAACGCAAACGCATAACTTTGTACTAATACCAAACTCTTGTGCTATTTCTCCAACTTTTTCACAATTTATGGACATTGAACTAATGAAGTTGACTTTTTGCAAATTTAAACACTGTGCAAATCGAGCCCAGTGCTGATTTTACTTCTTCTCTCTTTACTTTGAATACAGACCAACCCATCTGATCAGTCGGCAAGTGCAAGCCCTTCACCTATTGAGGAATTTAAAGAACCTGAGACTAAATCAACTGGAAGATGGAAGTCATCAACACGGTCTGGTGTCCGTTCTCGCAGTATTTCCCCATTCACCCCCTTATCTACTAGTTCTGGTTCGGTGTCTGAAAAAAACAGCACCATCAGTGTTCAAGCTGGAAAAGCCAGCAAAGGGAATTTAGAAAATGCAGGAACAAGAGCTGTAAAGAACAGAAAGTCACCAAGTTTTGCAACAGGTGAACAAACGGAAAGTGCTGTTGCATCGGAGAGATCCGAGGTGCAACATACTGAATTGGACAAAGTTATCAAGGAGGAGGTACCGGAAGTCAAAGGGGAGCAGTGTTCTGAAGAAAAACAGGAAAACAATGCGTCATTCAAGGAGGAGATAAGTACTAACAAAACAAAACTTCAAGTAAAAATCGAACCCAAATCAGAAGCATCTGCAGAAGATACGAGCTGTAACAGGCCTATTGAAACGTGTAAAGACGATAAAACTACATCCCAAGTGCTGAACTTAAATCTTATCAAAGAGGAACCAGTTCCCGAACCTGAAAAGGCTGCAGAAACAGAGGAGGTTGTTTGGGAGACTGTGATTGACAGTGGGAGGGGCATTCAGGGTGGGCCTGATGGTGTTAACATTGAAGATGCCATTGATGTCGGCCAGGAGGAGAGCATAGTTAACATGAGGAAGGCAGCAAGTTTGCTGGGTATCGAAGTGGAGGATATCAGTGAAAACGAGGAAGAAATTGATCCTGGCGAAGGTAACCACTGCACTGTGTTGCTTCATACTGGATATAGTCTGGTTTTGCTACCTAAAGCTAGTTGTTTGAAAAATGGTTAACTTTCCCCAATCTAAGAACCTCATTATTTGAACTTTAGTGTTGAAGAAGGCCTCGGAAATTTTGAAAATAGATCAGAGCAGAGCTTACTCCAAAATGTTTTTAAATACTTGAAAGGATTTTGCCCATCTCTTGCAACAGCACCTCTGTCAGTTGGAAAGTTTCCAGAGCTCTAGGTACTCAGATTCATAAATTCATTTTAACCAAACTTTGTTTTCTACCTTCTCAAGAAAACAGCTTTTTTCTCAGTTCCCCAAACTAATACACAATCAGTGTCACAGTTCAAACGTCATCTTGCAATTGGTACATGTAACTGAGTATGGCGACCATTAAATAACTTGAACTACCGTCTGGTTGAATTGCAGATGGTAGTTATGCTAACAAGGACGGATTCCATCCAATACAAAGGCAGAGGGAGCTTCAATATTTGCCTCTTGTTGCTGAGCAGAAAGATGGCACAAGCATTCGTGATCGCTTAGTGCCCTATGAGTTTGATTCAATAAGCTCTTCAAGTAGTTTGAAGCCAAGTGATTCGAATGAGCAACAAAAACAGGCCTATATGAACTTTAACCTTTGTTCGAATCAGTATAACTCACCAGTCAAGATTGTAAAACCTAAAGGACAGAGACCACCTATTCCTCAGACTTCTGTAGTTACAAAATCTGAACAGCTTATCCAAAAAGATAAAAAGTCAATGGAGGAAAACGCGAAAAATAATGAGGAACAGCTATCTGAAACCGGTGATGCTGTTTCAATCGAGTCTTTAGTAGCTACAAGCATGTCGCGTAGTGCGCTGGAGCCACCGTTAACAAATGCTGACTCGCCAGCAGACAGGTATAAGAGTTATAAGTATCATAGCTATGGAGACGAGACTTATTCATCAGCTGCATGTGAACAAAGAGGAAGGAATGATCATATAACGACTCTTGCACCAGTTAGGCAGCTGGAACATGTGTCAAAATCTCAAACTCAACCTTCCTGGAAAAACACTGTTTCTGGTAGTACATCTTCAAATCTTTCTAGCTCTTCAAAAGGAGATTCCCATGGAGCGAATTGGAGTGAAAGCACTTTTAATGTTTCAACCAAAAGTTCACCACAAAAACCACTGATTAGAGATAGTTCTCATTGTGCGACTGCTGCTGCTTCATCTTCATCTTTGACTTCATATTGTTCTAGTAGTACGAGTACCCATTTAAATGTCACCGCGTCATCTCATGGAACACAACACAGGATGAGTCCTAAGCTGTTGCCGAAGGTCTTTGATACTGATTGTACTACTCAGGGGGAAAGTGGGACCAATCGATCTGGACTGTCACCACACAGAAAGAGTCCCTTTCGGAAATCTTCAGTCACCTTGGAACAGTCGTCGAAACTGGGAACTAAGCATCAAAACGATGAAACAACTACTTTTGTTGCTTCGGGACAAGAAACTTGCAAAGTGTCAGACTCAAAAGGAAAACCTCGAATGTTCAGTGACAATACCATTAAAACAAAAGATAGCAGACATTCCAAAGTTGCAGAGACAGCTATCCCTGATATTGTTTTTACACCTCATACAGCGGACCCTAATGCGGACATCAATGCCCTGTCAGTGCATGGGACAACAAAATCAAAAGATGACGAGCCTCGTCATACTCTGAAGACCTCACCTCAACTGTTTTCTAGGCAACTACCTACACTTATTCCTCGCCACGGCCGACTGACTGCCCCTTCTCTTCCTGTTGGTGTTGCACGACCATACCATCACAGTAACATGGAACAGGAACTAACTGGTAAGAAGACAACAACTATTAGGTCAGGGCTGTTTTAAGGTGTGTTCGATTGACCCTATTCTGTCTATTCCGGAATAAGAATAAAACTTCAAAATTCTTTCCTGATTCGCATAACAATCAAAACTTTAGTTAAAAGTACTGACTGGGACAAAATAGAAAACGCAGTTGTGTTTTTTTATCTAACTTGGCAGGAATTGTGACCAAAAAGATTAAACAAAGTTTTTATTCTGTTTATTCCTATTTCGGAATAGAGCCAATCGAACGCGCCCTTAAATGTTTTGCTACAATCGAACTGGAGTTGAGAGCTCTTGGTTGTAAAAGTGCCTGTGGCAAGAATTTGCTTCGTTTGGCTAAATAACTTCACTTCTGTTAACCTGAAATAGAACAGTATTTGTAAGAGGCCTTCGTTAGTCATTTTGTACTAGATTTATAGGTATTATGATTCGATTTGAAAAGAAGGTTACAATGAGTGCAATACGTCATAACTATGTCATTGCATTTTACGCTAAGGGAGATATCGGTGTACTTTGAGAGTTAGACAAAGTGGATAGTTTTTAGGGTCGGCTTACAAAGTTTTGGGTTGCTGAGGACAGGTAATCAGATTTGCTGGCACAGATCATAAAAAGGGGGCGGATTATTGTTAAACAGAGGAGTTGTGAAGGTTTAAAATTGTGTTGAATAATTATCTTACCTTCCTCCTGGCGAACAATATTTTAAAAAGGTATAACTTGTTATAATGGTTTCCAGCCGGAACAGCTACAGGTAACACAGTTCATCAGGAGCGACCTGGTCAACCTGTGGCACTAGGTACCGACAGTTCCGTGGGCGAGATGGAAGAAATCAAGCTGTCCAAGAAGCCAGGGGAAGACAGGTCACAAGAACTGCTGGTTGGTGAGGTGTTGCCAGTGGGAGCGAGGAGGAGCATGCCTGCCATTCATGCTGGCCTTCCCTCCGTCGTACCGGCAACTGCGCATGCTCTCAACACTAGAAGCTCTCCAGGTCTTCTTCACCCTTCCTACAAAGGTAATCGTGATGCCACTTTTAACAATTAGAACGCCAGCTGGCGTTTTCTTTGAATGCATATAGTCATACAAAACAATAGTGAGTGTTGATTAGAATTTTTTTTAGTAGTTTTAATGAGATTTTTTATCCCACTCGTACTTAATTAATTTATTGTTTTCGTTGTTAGCTTTTTCCAGTACCTTTGAATTTTTCTAGAAAAAAGCACTTAAAGTCTTTGTTGTTACTATTATTTTTATTGTTATTATTATTATTATTAATTATTATTATTATTATTATTGTTGTTGTTGTTGTTATTATGATGATGATGGAGAGGGTGTTATAGAATTGTGACCGAGGTCTGTTTGCATTACCATTCGCTGCAAACTTCTGCTAAATCTTTAACAAAGTTAATGGTGCAGTGAATTTACCACTTGTTTTTCTGGCTGGTGTTTCTGCACTGTACTGTTTTCAAAATTGATCCACAGGCTTGAAACCATCTAGCCAAGAAGACCTGGTAAAGCCGGAGCCTAAACGGGAACCCACTGGCAAAGAGGCACCGTCGTACTCTAGTCGTCCAGTGGCCAGTGATTGTAGGGAGGGACCTGATAATGAGAAGAAGCCCTCAAAGACGTCGGTTTCAGATGGAACTTCTAAAATGGGGACTCTTACTACAGTAAGTGTAATTGTAACAGACCTTGATGTAGCTGCAGTAAAAAATGAAAAGAAAGCAGGTTGCTAGACACCCAGTGAAGAGAGGGAAACGACCAACTCACCAGGGAAAGCTAGATGCTCAAAGAAGTTAAAGTATTTCTATAATGCGTATTATTTAATGTATAGAATGAGACAGTCTAGATAAAGGTGTCATGTTTCCCCTAAAAATCTAAAATCTGGATGACCTGATACATATTTTATCATTATGTCTTTGTTTACCAGCAGAAAAACCTTGTCAATTCCTCAACATAGTGATTGAGCGTATTTCAAGAACAAAGATATTACTTTCTACGAAAAGACCATTTATGTTCAAATTTCAAACCCTAACAAACCCCTCATATCTCTGTCACACTT
The DNA here is from genome assembly GCA_027574985.1 of Umimayanthus nakama. Lineage (NCBI taxonomy): Eukaryota > Metazoa > Cnidaria > Anthozoa > Zoantharia > Parazoanthidae > Umimayanthus > Umimayanthus nakama. The sequence goes on from JAOBRG010358818.1 coordinate 10,413, forward strand.
CTATTAGAGTACTTCGGCCTCTGGGCAGGATGATAAACAAGTGGTCCATTTGAAACAATCCAGCATTGTAAAAATCAGTCAGATTTGCTCTAACTTCATCTAGTAGCATTCAGATGGATCCAACATGCATCAAACAAAGTTGGATAATGTTGAACCAGCTTGTTGGATCCGAAGTAATGCTGAACGCTGTCTTTGTCTCTGACAGGTTGGGCAGTTCTCAGAGGAACAATTGCGTGCACTGCAGCAGCAGATGGAGGTACAGCAACTCTACCAACAGTTGGCACAGAACAACTTCTCCATGGAAATGGCCAGTCAACTGTATCGAGTTCAAATGCTTAAGGAACTTCAACTCAAACAAGAAAGAGACAAGGACAGAGCTGTCGGGCAAAGCTTAGAGGTGAGTTTTATTGAGAAGAAACAACAGGATTATTCTATATTGTTTCAACAGGTTTTGTTTCCAAAAGTGGAGGATGTAGGAATTTACAACCCAGAGGGTAATGCGAGATTCCTGCCCTTGTAGATGAAAACTTTTAAAATAACTTGAAAGTCAAAAGATAGGCAAACACTAGTCTTAGAACTCCAGCTTATAAAATGCGATGGAGTTTTAAATCTCTAGATATAGTAGTTGTTAAATTAACCACAATAAAGATGTGATAATACTTGGTATCTAATGTTCTCTTTGCAGTCAAAGAAGGGCGTCCAAAGCGAACTTGAATACAGAGAAAAACAGAAGAGTTACGAATCAGAGCAGCTCAACCGATTGGGCTCGCCGGGCCCAACCAGAGCAAGCAAAGCTTCCACAGAAGATAACAAGAAGGAACCGTGTGTCTCGCACTCAGGAGGCTCACAGAAGGAGCAGCGGCAATCCACGGCTGCTCACCAAACAGCTCAGCACAGCACGGAGGGAGCCCGTAAAAGTGTCCATAGGACGTCTTACGAGGAACCACCAGAGAAGAAGCTTAAGGCCGAGTACCAGAGAAGTGAAGAGAATTTGGAGATGGAGTTGGAGAGACAGAAATACCGAAGGCAGGAGGAACTTTTACAGAAAGAATCCTGGAAGCAGAAGATTTCTATGTTCAGGTGTGTTCCACTATCAAGACGCCTATTTGGTACACATAGTTATGCGGTCTGATCAATGAGGGGTGGTTTGGTGTTTAAATGGATGCGAGTTACTTGTTTACGGTTGTTTCGTGGAGGGTAGAGGGGGGATTGTTATTGGTCGATTTGAGTGGGAAAGAACAATTTGTCCAGAAACAAATCTTGTGTTACGACGAATTATCTCACTAACTTATACCAAGACGAACTCTTCTAAGCGTTGGACAGATAATTCGTCTCTAGTGTAACTTCCTTGTCTCTTGTATAATTTCGGTCAGTGACTTTGAATTTCCCATTAAGGCAATTTAATTGAAATAAAACGTCAGAACTACATCATAATGACGTCTTAACTGCAAATATTACGGGTTTTTACAAAATCTTTCTGATCAGTAACAGCTTATAAGCATAACATAAACGTCTCTATCGAAAAACAACAAATAAGTACTCTAAATCGATAAACCAGGCTCGCTTTTAATTCAAATGACAATAAGAATTTCAGTTTGGCAATGCATGGGGAAGTTCCATTAGCTAATAAATTATAACACTTATAATTCATTCAAACTCCTTGCTTTAAATGCCATTAATGGCAGTCAGTCCTTTGCTGATTTGTTCTTAACGTTTTTAAATTTATATAAATCTACTGGGCAAGCCGTCAAAGTTTGATACCGTACAAAATATGTAGCCGCCGTCTTTGGTTTTTAGAAAGGTATTGCACAACATCTATGACGTCACCAATCACATGCAATGTAACTTAGGTTCCAAAAAAAAATCCAAGAATGACTTCAAGACTAAGAATAACTAGTTGTTTGAAGTATTTCGTTAGTATTGAAGAAAAATGGTATACAAACAAAAATTCAATAAATACTGCGTCAAAACTGTGTTGCCTTGGCAACAGTTTATACCGTTGACGCAAAATCTTTCCATAACGTTGTTCTAAGATATATATTGGGAAGGTTGGCCAGATTTGGTGACTTTTTAGCGAATATCAAGAAAGTTCTTGATGGTTGAAATCTGCGCGGTTATTTTCCGCCCCTCCCCCTCCTCTCAACCTCCCAGGTCAGATAAGGGAAACTAAAGCAAGTTTTATCATTTTTCTTCTGATTAGTTCACAACACCTTCCGATTGGACAAATCAAGTAAAAATTCGATTGCGTTTCACCTTTGATGAATCTCAATATTTAAACGGTGTTCTAATTAAGAAATGGTCCATGCTTGGCGTGCGTCTATCGAGTTATGGATGCACGCGGGAAGTTGGGAGAGCACGA
>JAOBRG010358829.1:0-12771 GCA_027574985.1 Umimayanthus nakama
GTTAGGGTTATTTTCCCAAAATCTTGTAAAATATTGCATGCATAATTAAGTACGCCCCAGTACGGAAATTTTACCAATAGGAATCGGAAAAAAAGCCTTTAGGAAGATTTCTCACACATCCATACTCAAACCTTTCAGTTTCACTAAATCAAATACAATTGAACTTGAACTTAAAATCGAGAATGAGTTAAGCGTCTTAAACTTCATCATACCTAAGGCTTGTGCTACAACGAGGTTGTTTTTCAGCTCAGAAATACTTTGCATTATCGTGTGGAGCACAAACGGTTAACCTCCACTATGCAGTAACATGGCAACACAAGTAACACTGACACTGACCATAACTTCGTCCGCCATCTTGATTCCTACGCAGCCTGGCCTTCAAGCCTGAATATAATGACGTCACTTGAAGAACATACACAAATTTTAAATCCAATATGGCGGTCGTTTCTGGCCGGTTTTTCTGTGTCTTGAGCTATCATCGAATGTTGCAGAACAGTCTGTCGAAATGCTGTAAAAGGTAATTTTCAAAGGAAAAAATTAATTTAGCATTTTATATTTTGTAATGTTTGTATTTTGTTAAAAACAGGGCAATCAGTTCGACTTCAGTTCGTGTTCACGGCGTTGGTGATACTGATAGACTTTGGTCGGATGGGTCTCACGCAAAGAGGCGAAGCCTTTGCATGATGAAACCGCCACATGTGATACCCAGGAGATATTTTTTGGGTATTCCCGATCCTTTAAAGTCATCTCGTAGGAGAGAATATTCAGAACGGCGGCTAATGGGGTATGTGTGTACATCACTAAATTCCACTGAGTTGACGATGATGATAGATGAGATAAAACTATTTTTATTTGTTTTTCGATCATTGTGAACCAGTCAAATGAAATCATTTTTTCCCCTAGGACATTGTGATGGTCCTTTGATACATTCAAAAACATCCAAGGTCCCCACAAGTTTTAACCCAGGGGAGAATAAGGGCCATCTGTTTTCTATTTTGTGGTCGGTCGGTTAGCAAAAAGAGCCAAAAATTGCAATCAGAGACAGAGTAGTAAATATTTATTCTGTAGGCAAAGGTAAAGCATGTGTGCTAGTTCGTGTAAAGAAATTGAAGCACCTGTATGAATTAGAAATGGGACTGAAAAATTTGGCAGACTGCAGAATTAGCCCAGCTGATGGTTTAGTTTGTTAAGTGTATCTCAAGTTGCTTTAATGGACACTATTGAAAGTCAACTTTGAGAGCAAGTTTTCAGAAATGATGCTGACAATGACTGATTGATAAACACTAAATAAATGGCTTTTCTCTTATGACAGTTTATTTTTTATTACTTTTTTTGCTAGTCTTCACTTCAAAACACTTTAAAAGATTGTTACCTTATTTCCACACTCAGAACTTTTTTTTTTTTTTTACTTTTTTTTTTTTTTAGTATGTGCTTTATATACAATTTTTTTAACTTTGAGTAAAGAAACTGAATAATTAAAAGCTTAAATAATAAAGATTGCAGATAAAACTCAACTTCTAAACACTCAGAACTTATAAAGGAACTAATGATGGTTATCTTGTGTGAATTGAACTTCAGATACTCAATGGAAGATCTTTACAGTGTGGTAGCAGATGTGGAAGATTACAAACATTTTGTACCATGGTGTCGACAATCAGATGTGTTAGCACGATCACCTGGACATTGCAAAGCAAAATTGGTTGTTGGGTTTCCTCCAGTTCTTGAGAAATATAATTCATCAGTCACTCTGGTACCACCAAATTTAGTCAAGGTATTGTGCAAAAGTTATTCATTTTCCATAAACAAAGTATGAAAAGAAACGAAGCTAAGAGAAAGGGGGTGAGGTCATTCCTTATACAGAACATCTATACACAGATATGTATTGTCCAATGGCCAGCCTGAAGTTGTTGTTTTCAGCCTTTGGTATGTATGGAATCTAAGATATGCTAAGGATTTGGTTGCTTGTCTAAAGCTGGGGAGGAAAATCTCATATTCAACAGAAAACACCTGATAGTACTTATTGATATTTTATACCGCTTTGTCAGACTTACTGGTGGTAATATATTTTATAATATCCATTTATTATTAACTGTGTTCTAGCCAGCTTTAAAAAACAACAGGGTGCCCTTGTGGAAACCTCAAAACATTGGGTTTTTTACCTCAAATCTTTATTAAGACAATGTTCAGGATCACAAAAAAACAGTAGGGCACTGGAGGAAAACGACAGGTCACACAGGAAAATGACAGGGCACTGTGCCCTGTCATTTTGGCCTAGCTAAAACACTGTATTAAGCATCTAATATCCACTACAGCGGGTTTAGATGCTGCACAGCCCTTCTTGTGTCTGATGTAGAAGTAAAAAAGAAATGGAAGGGGAGATGAGTGGGGAAAAGGGGGTGAAAGAGGAAAGAAATAGTACGAAGGGTGAAGTGTGTTGTGTTCCAATTAATTTAACATTAAATTTAACTAAATTACTGATATTAATTAACTGATACATTATGGATAGTTTATATAATTTTTTTGTAGGTTGGGTTTATATTTAGCCCCCAATTTTTTCCAAGAAACATCTGTAAAGTCAAAATTAATGAATAAAAATACTGTAATTGATGTTGTAAAATTCAGAATTGAGTATCAGTATAATTATTTTTGTTAATGTCCATTTCAGGCCGAGTGCACTGATGGCCAGCTGTTCAACTACATGCTGTCTGAGTGGAGATTCAGTCCTGGCATGGCCGGCCATCCAAACACCTGTACACTAGATTTCCATGTAAGTACTTTATAGGAAGCAATGTGAAGACAATTGCCTCAGTTACAAGTACCTGTTTACTAAACAGGAATAAAAATCTCGGAGAGAAGTTGTACAGCAACCAGTGTTCTAGCTAGGCCAAAACGACAGGGTGCAGCGCCTCGTAACCCAATCATAAGAAATTAGAAATAATCATAGTTTTTTCTTCCTTGAAGCTCAACTTTTTATCAAAGTTCCTCCACATCTATGTTATATAATGCCACTAGCAGCATTGTTGATAAGGGTTTTTGAAAAGGAGAAGAGGTTGTGGGGAAAACTGTCAATTTTGAAGGAATTCTTTAGGTTTTTTTTTGATTGACCGAATGACAAAGTTAGCAAAATTGCAGAAAACAACCACCACAAGTCATGTTACCTTATGTAAGATCTTCTGTGATGATGTCTTATGACATAAATTTCATCAGGGTGAACAATACAGTTAGTATAACTTTCCCATGAAAGGATCGATTCATTAATATTTACATGCAGTTGACATGTGTCAAGAGTATTTTTTTTTCTTTCCTAGGTATCGTTCGAGTTCCGGTCAGTTATTCATTCAAAGTTAGCCACCATGTTTTTTGATGAGGTTGTTAAGAAAATGGTTCGAGCTTTTGAGAAGAGGTGCTACTATCTGTATGGCCCTAACAGCCTTCGGGTAGCAGTTAATAAGAGCAGAAGTGCTCCTGCAGGTAATGTTGATACAAAGAAAAGCACATTTAGTACTGTAATAGTCTACTGCAAAACAAATTCTGTAACTTTGTTCAAAAAGTTACACTCATCAAAGGTTATAGTGAGAGAAAAGAGGAACAGCTTCTTATTTAATGAGAGTTGAGAAATTTCTGATTAAAATGGTAATACTGTTTTTAGCTGGTTTCCCTAGTGTGAAAGTTTTTCCTTCAAACTGAAAAGGGAGGAAGGGAAGGAAGGGGGGGGGGCAAACACAAATGTATCAAGAACCAAAAACTGCAAATGACTACACCCCACCCCTTCTGCTACTCAGTAGAAATGTGGAATAAAATTGTTATTCTAAAAATACCGAAATGAAAATCAAGCTGGTGTCATGCAAATACTTTACCACCTTAAACTGTAGTCTTCCTGATCTTTTGTATTTGAATCTTTGACTAGATTTTTGTCTGTCATGCTGTATATGTGTGTCCTAGGTGTTTATGTCACGAACAATTTTTGGCAGAATTTTGTGAAACAAGCTTAATTAACTTAACTACACGTTTTTCTTATTTGTTTGCAGGAACAAGATAACCCAAGAACAAGTTTAGAAATACCTGTGAATATCTATACAATAATAATTATTAGTTATTATTTATTTTTGTGGCTAGTTAAATGATTTATTTGAAATTTTATAAAAAAAATTGGAACATTCTAAATAGTTGTTTACTATAACTCCCTTGTCCATCAGTCTTGTTCTGTGGAAAAGCCTCATAAAAAATACGTGTGATAATGTGTACTCGAAAGCACAAGTTTATCCAAAGCTGTTGTTAGTGATAGTTTTGTTTTGATAAAAATGTGTTTTGCTTTTTTAATTGGGCTGAAAATCCTTACCAAAAAGAAATGATTCTTTAAAGGTTAACAGGCACCGAGTTTCAACATATATACCTCATTGTGTGATACATTTAATCAAAATTAGTAACTACGTACACCATTTTGAAAGATGTTCCAACTACAAGCAAATATACATGCAACCAATGGTATGGATGGAAAGAGTTACCATTTTCCAAACTTGATTTCTGACCAGCCTGTACCTGGTAATCAATTTTCCCTTTTAATACAATTTAATTGGCTGTATGGAATACTCTGATTGCAGCCATAGTTTATTAAACTGTGTTTAATTTCTGAAGTTTTAAAGCGTTGATTGTTCCCAATCCATTCAATAATTTGCCATGTTTTCAAAAACCTTGACATTGCTCCTTTAAAGTTCTTTACTGCACATGCACGTTTTAAATAGTTATGTAAACTGAAAATTGAAATCTTTTTTATCAACATGTATGGTCCTATTATATATCGAGAACATGGTGGTGACTATTCAAGATTATGGTATTCTTTAAATATTGTATCTTTAGTTGGCAAGCCAAACTGTGATTGTTACATCAAATACTACAATTTGATATGGTTTACAGTGTTTAACAAATCGTTTGAACTCAGTGTAACTGTATAACATTACTATAAAAACGGAAACATTAAGCCCTGTACAAATGGTTTCCACATAATTAAGCTTCAATATTTATTTGTTCTTACTGAGAATGAAGAAAAGTTTTTTAAAAAACCCTTTTAAAGTTTTTCTAGTGCTGAAGCAAATGTTGAAACCAATTGCTCAGGGCTTTAGTTACCCAAGGACCTGCTTTCACTGCAGTTGTCAGAGACCACTTTTATCACAAAAGGTTAACCAAAACAAACAGATTACTTGTCTATTTTGTCAAGGATCATTCATGGGACTGGAGGGACTCCCTCTAATAACTTTAAAATCATAAAGAGCTGCAAACAAAGGTGTCTTAAGCCCCCAAATTTCAAATCACTACTGACCCCCCCCCCCCCCAACTCAAAGTATGGCACAGTGCTTGCTTGGTGAGTAGTTTGTGAAATATTTCAAACATTTATCTGACAAAAAAGTGGTTTCTTCAGTTTGTTGCCCTGTTATGTCTACTGTATAGAGAAATAGAAACGTTTATATAATTTTCTTTGGTTTAAGTGGTGTTTCTCATTAGTGTATGATTGAGGGCCCATATTCGTACTATGCATTATTGGAAAATCGCAAGAACCACCGTTCAAAATTTTTTTTGTTAAGATATATCAGCAGTATTTTAACTGATATACCTGTGTAATATAGTGAGCTGCAAAGCAGTTTTCCGTAAACGTGATTTGCAGTTATGTTTAAGACAGAGTCTGGCAGTGCCAGTGTAAGTTAAAGAAATAAAATATTTCCTTTGCAAGTCTTTTGTTTTCGTCTTTTGTTTTCATTACAAAATCGACACAATTTCCTGAAAATGAAATTTCATGACTTTCTGATGACCTTTGTGTCATTTCCCACTGATCCTTTTTCCACTGTTTTCTGTCAGACGTTCGTTTTTTCTCACAGAAGACCACAATAGACTATTCAGAAATTATTCTGATTGAAGTATTGGAGAATAAAATCAAAATACCCCAAACCAGCATCAAACCCACAGCACTCCAATCACATAGTAGGATCTCTAATCACTGAGTCTCCAAGGGTTGCTCGCATTCCTCTCATAAAGTGAATCTTGTTTACTCTATGTTGAAACGGTTACTTACCGTGGTAGCTCGGGTGGTTGGAGCACCCGACATCATGTTGCTGGAGTGCTACTGGACAGTTTGATTTTGTTTTGCCTTGCATTTGGTTGCAGTATCGAATTAGGGGAATATCAAACATTCATTTTCTTGTGGGAAGGGAGACATTCGACAAGTTAAGAATTCTTGTCCCAGAGTGTTGTATGTGTGGGTTTCTACTGAGTCAAGACGTTGGGGGTCAGTATGCTTCCTACAAGATCAACATATTCCGCTTGTTTGAAGCATTTTCACATAATTCCAAAAAAATTCTTGTTGAACTGCTTTCAGGATTACTTAAAAGTCATCTTTTCCAATATATATATATATATAAGCATAGTGAATTCACATTGATATCTGAACATATTTGACTGCCATTTTGTTTTACCTTCCTGTGAAGTTTTAATTGTAGTGTTCACCTCGATCTGTTTCATCTCTATGACTTTCATAGAGAAGACGGTTCTTGCGTCAGCCTTGTCCCTTCTTGGCAAAAGTTAATCGAAGCATGTCCCAATACCCAACACCCATGAGACGGCTCATGACAGATCATGATCTGGTGTTTTCAAAGAGGAAATTCAGTTTTTTGTTTCAACATTCTGAACACTTATCTTTTTCACTGCCTGTTGCTGATCTTAAAACCAAGACTCGTTGTCAGACTAGGAGTCGTGTTCAGACGATTGATCTTCTCGATCATACAGTTGACCGGCGGCCTCCGCTGTTTCAGCGTCAACAACATCATCTTGTAGATCCTCTTTGTTCAACTTACCAACCACGCTTTTCTCCAAGGGGCTTGTCTGTTTCATTCATATTCAACAGAAGTAATCCATCCTTAAACTTTGTAGTTTTCTGTTGGACAGCAAGTTGCCTAACGCATTTACCGTTTACTGTTTTAAGTCTCTTCAGGTAATTAAGTTCTTCGACCTTGTAGCTTTTCACACAGCTTTTTTCATGTACAAACTCAACAGTCGACTCCTTCCTGCTACTTCCCATTCATACTTACTAGGGTAACTAATGTTTATAGGTATAACACTAGATTTGCAACAAAACAGTTGTACTATATTCCATGTGTAATGAGTAACTACGGTAAACTCACTGTACGATTTAAAGGACCTCAGGGGCGGATCCAGGGGAGGTGAAATGGGTGAACTTTCACCCCCCCTTTTCTGAGCCCCCTTCTTTCTTTTTTTCTTTTTTCTCAAATATTTAAATAATATTTGATGTCTCCGATGCGTTTTATTGACGTGGAGAATGTGCATAAGCGATGATTGATAAAATCTACCAATCAATTTATTTATTTTGAGCCCACAAACACACCTTGGTTCTGTTCCATTAAAAAAATTCACCCTCCATTTCGAAATGCTGGACCAGCGACTGGACCTTCAAGTTTTGTCATAACGGAAATACTGGACGTTTCTTGACAAAGTGTTTAAATGAGACCTGTTGAAGTATTGTTTCATGATCTTTTGCACTTGGGACACACGAACGAAACCAGTGAAGTTTTTTTTCCTGTACTGATGCCCCGTTCGTTATCCCATCACAGGATTATAGTCGCATACACCAAACTCTGAATTTGCACCAACTTGCGAAGATTTTCAGGTATTTTCAATTTGGGGTTTGGTTTGTTAAGTTTTTGTTTATCTTTTACGCTAGAGAGAATGAAGAAGATGTATATACAGGTCAGCTGTGCCTAGAAATGTGCAAGACTTCGAATTTAGAAGCAAACGATCGAGAAACAGTAAAAACCAAGGTGTTTTAGTAATGGCTGATGTCGGAATTTTGTTCTAAAACTTCTGCAGAGTTTCCTGGTAAGATAAACTTTTACGTAGAAGCGTTCTCGTGCTAGTCACTTAAGTTGTTTTACAAGAAAAAGTTTTGTAAAGGGATGTTTGCTTAAAAAATTTGGGGACAACATAAAGCGTTGCTTAGCCTCAGCATTAACCAATAGGGACTAAGAGGAACCACGTGTATTTGATTGATATGTCTGGATTTGGTCAGTCAGAGAATAAAAAGTTGTAACAAAGCTTCTTTGCCATTCAAGTTTATACTTTTCATTGCAAGTGACCATTCCTCTTAGCAGTCTGTTAAAACCTTGCAGCGACGCAGTGTTAAAAACAGAAGGTGATCCCGACCTCCGTCTCTGAGTTAGTTGCTCACCACGCGCTAAGAACATTATAACAGCAATTGGAGGACAATCAGCGTTTCTACTGTAAGTACCTGCAAGTCAACGAAATCTTGTAAATCGAGTCCTTTGTACTCTCTAGACATATGAACTTAGTCCTGGCATAAGTCGGATGTAATAACAGAGACTGAGTAGCTTTAGACAATGAGTATGTCCCGTGAAGGTCATGAATCTTATTAGGTGTGCTTTTCGATCCAGTTAGACGCAGTGTTGATTTTTGGGAAAAACTGATGAAAACGAAGAATTCAAACTATTGACTCGAAGTCAGAAAAACAATTGGCTGCAGCTACGGCAGGAAATCTAGAGTCGGAGGAGGAAGTTAACGTTCACTGGTTGCAAACGCCGAAATCAGAGCCTAAACCAAAATTTACCCTTCTCAAGAAGCTCAAATTAAAAGATGAAAAACAAAAAGTAGTTTCGGATGTAAATTCTATTAGTTGTAGTTCGTTCGACTGATTCTTTCGAAAGACTTAATCACTCTGAAGCTGTGTCACCAGTAAAACCTGAAGCTATCAAAATGGATCCAGTACTACAAAACCAAACTTTAGAACTGTTAGAACAGAAATTAACAGCCACATTTGATGATGTTGAAACTAAACAACAAGAACTTCTGGACTATATGAAGGAAGATATCGGGAAAAAAGGAAGATCATTGGGTTTAGACAGCAAAGATGTTTTCGAATTTATTGATAGTTTTGAGCAGGCAGCAAATTTTTACGGATGAAAGGAAGAACGCCGAGCGGCAGTACTTCCATTACAATTAAAAGGGATAACAAGGTTATGGTTTCGTACAATTCCGGATAGTAAAGATAAACATTTAAACAACCAGGGGCGGGTTGTTCAAAGCCCGATTAGTACTAATCCTGAATTATCTCTTAACAGAACCCATAGAGCTAGTACGGTATTATGGTTGGTTTGCTGAAACAAAACTTCGTTGGCAATGCTTTTAATTGGCGACTGAGCCAGGTGTTAGGACAAAGGAAACAGGGATCTAAGGAACCTTTAGCAGAATGTACTACAGATGTAAGGCGCTTGTGTCATAGATTAAGCTTACCGAAATCTGAATGGGTACATGGTTTTAGGCCTTCTTTACGTAGTAATATCTTTCTGCACTCCAAAAAAGATTTTGGTGAAGCAGAAATTTTGCTCATTTGCGAGAAGCAGACTTAAAATGATGAATCTTCAGTTTAGGCCACTTCCCTAAAGTATTTAAAAAAGCAAATTGTTCACGATCTTTCGAAATTGTTGCTTTCTCTAACATCAGCTGTAGCAGCTTCTAATGCTTATTTCAACTCGCCAAAAAATAGTTCCAATTCCGATATCAGCTTACGAGAAGTGGTGACGAAAATTACAGACGAATTATGCAAAGTGATAGACCAATTGCAGGTTATTGAAATCGCAGAAACTACTCGAACTATTCTGGTTATCAATTTTGCGATAATTGCCAAAAAGTCAGTGTACATGTTCATGCAACCGAAGAAACATCGACAGTTAATCTCCGTATTCCTCAGCAGGGTTGGCCAGTTAGGAGCAATCAAAGAGAACGCCCCCAGCCTGGATTTTCACAAGGGCGCAATCAATTTCCAGACCGCCAAGTTTGGGATTTTTAGAAATACCTCTACCTATGACTGCACTGTACCCTCGGTAGGGGCCTTAGAACCTGGTTTTCAAAATTACTAACTGAACGGACATGAACAGCATTTCAGCTACTTTCCCCCACAGGCTTATACTCCTTGCAGTGAATTTTTGTTTTCTGGTGTTCCCCAAGATATTGCACGTCTTGGTGCTTTAGGCGCAGCTATCCATTTTTTAAAATGCATAAAAGAAACTGATGAAGAATTTTATTCCTACACGAAGTGGAGGACGAAGAAGATTTTTACAACCCACATCATGAGGTTCAACAAGCAAAGTGTTTTAAAAAACAGCGTTTGCGAAAGAAAAACGAGAACAAAGGAGTTACGTTTGAGAACGAAGTTTACAAACAGAAAAAGTACCCAAATAATTTCGAAAGGATTGATCACCCTTATCAAAAAAAACATCGGACTAGGAATTTGCGAAAGTTAATGTAACTCATTAACTTTCGTCAATTGAGTGTGAATCGTGATAGATAGATGTGGAAACTATGATCTGGACTGTAACCAGTATGCCACAACCACAAGGATTTGTTCATCTGGACCGGCAGACCAGAATATGTATGCACAACGAAGAAGATCGTCTATGGACTTAAAATGTCAGTTAGATGTTGGAATACAACTCTGGATCAGCATCTCAACTCAGCTGATTATCGCAAGAGTGCTGCAGATGATTACGTTTACACGAAGAATGTTAAAGAAACTCATGTTCGCATCAGTTTTATGTTATTAGGAGTTTGTCCTCTTGATATTTTTTAATCTCAGATTTGAGGTTTTTCACATACTCGAGCATAATAACATAAATATCAAATTGGAGTGCTACTACTCGGTGTCACGTGACCTTGGAACATGTTTTTGGTTTTAATGTTGCGTTTATTAAAACGATTGCAGTAACGTGCTCGTGCATGGTCGTAATTTTAACATAACGCACTCTGACTGGTTAATTGATTGCAAAAGTGGTGTTAGCATTCAAATCTGAAGACAATCGGTTCAACTCATAATGTATTAACAACTGCCTTATAAAATGCTGCTAGTCTCAACACTCCACAAATTATAGATAACTTGAGAAGGAAAAGAAACAAAAGAAACACTGCAGTTTTGTATCTTGTTTCCCTAAAAGGCTTAAAGAACTTTTTTATTTTCATACAATGTTGTAGTAAAAACCGACAACAGGTAAAAAAGGAAGGTGTGTAACACAAAAAAAAACATAAAGTTGAGACATGACAGTAAAAAGTGACAGACGTTTTGAAAGTATTTTTAGTTTCACCCCCCTTTTCCTACCACACGCACTCCACCAACAATCTAGTTTCCCTTCCAATAAATGATTTAAACTGCTGCTAGTGCTTTTCGCTGCGTTCCTTTTTTCTAATACGATACATTATTTCAAACACTGCTTTTGCATAATTCTGTTATGAATGCAAACCTAAACCGTTTTAGAGTTTATTAGACCAATAGAAGATTTACCGGCTCAAGATGGTCACAACTCTGAAGGCTCAAAAGTGTTTATTATTCTGTATTTCTTTCTGCTGGCGAAGTGCCAGTGCTGAAATATAATTTAGTACTTCAGAACAGATACTCCTCTTTAAGGATTTAACAATGGCAGATTACGCTGAGCTAGACCATCTTTTACCTCATTTTCCTGCTTTGACCCGCTCGAACAACGCAAAAGATATAGGATCTGCCGAAATCGTTTTGGCTTTGAAACAGGTTTTAAACCAGTTTTGTTTGTTCCGCTTTGGTACTGTGCATAACTGTTCATACGTTATCTGTGTATATTACTCCACGGAACCGGTCTAAATTTGTTTGACTTAAGCAAAATCTCTGACGTAATCCCATGATCCATGGAAATTCTTGGATATGCTCACTAACATGACTTTTTGTGGCAGAGTATATGTTTCACATTGGGCGAGCAGGTAAAGACGGTTCTGCCAGTTGGGTAAGACCAAGTCAGTTTGGATCGACCAGCTAGTCCTGGTTGGTTTTTGAGCACAGTTGTTGTACAATTGCTCCACTGACTCACAGAAATGATGTGAATAACACTTCAGTCAAGGGTGGTTGCTCTTGTACTGCAAATGTCACGTCATCGGCAAGTTAGTTCTAGTAGTAGCTGTGTCTTGTTTGCTTGGCTAGGTAACAGTGGCGTCTAAAACAGCTGGTTTCTTTTAGTATTTCTGCTTGAGCCCATATATCACTTACACAAGCCACAAGAATCAATTCTCAAATTTTCATAAAAATATTTAAAAGAACATGTTACTCCATTTGGTCATCCAAAATGTCATCCTAAGTATTTCCAGATAAATATTATGAGAAAAGTTGAGTAAGTATATGAGATAATTTTTGGATAATACTTATGACACTGTACCTACCATAACATATTCAAAATTTTTGGTAAATTTCTACGGAATGCTACGGGAGAAACTTACATGTACTACTTGGGTAATTTTCGATGTTGTCAAACACTCTTATAACGTCTTTATGGCTATTTATGAGGTCTATAATCTTATCTGCCTGCTTCAGTTGTTGTTCTTCAAGTTTGACCATCGTGGTTGGAATGTATTCAAGTCCTGATGAGATCAGTTTGCATAACTCCTTGGAAGATAGCTCATCAGAAACGTGTTTGACGTCTCTAACATCACATATAAACTGGAAGAAGAAGAAAACAAGAACAGCTGAAGTCAGAAAATCTGCTCTCTATATTGAGCTGTTGAAACACAACTAGACATTTTGGGGTTTGCATGGGTATTAAGACGGCAGTGTCCCAAAATTAAAAACGAAAGAATGTGGGTTACAACAAATGTATGTTTTGAAATTCTTCAACTGCATGGGACCCGTACACACAACAGAATATCGATAAAATTGAAATGGTTCAACGCAGAGCAGCCCGC